>JAQFZQ010000895.1:0-24829 GCA_034696005.1 Glomeris marginata
TGCCTTCTTCCCGTATGGGAGGGGGGTAAGGGGGGTGGGTTATGGGGAGGGAGGGGGGTGGGGGAGGAGGGTTTTATTCAAATATTGTCCATTAGATTTGAATTACTGCATTTTGTATTTTTTTTATTTAGTTTTTTTTTATTTAATTTTTATTTTTTAAATATTTAATTTGTATTTTTCAAATATTTATTTTTTAAATATTAAATTTTTATTTTTTAAATATTTAATTTTTATATTATAAAAAATGTGACAAATTTAAAGTAATGATATTTTGCTAAATATATGGTCATGGGAATCCTGATAAGGCGGCGAAAGTTTTCACCCAGGTTATTAGAAAAATTATTTTGCGATAATAAATGTGCTTCAAAAATTATGCGAATTATGTTACAAGTTGCTTTGGGATGTATGTGCATGGAACAATTAATACATATTTGTTTCCCTTATTTGTTCTGTTTTTATAATGAAACGGCCCTTATTTTTGTAATAATACGCCAAGTATATTGCGATTAGTTGAGGCGTTGCTCGCTAGATGGGGCCACGAGCCTCATGATTTCGTCACAGTGGCCCATGGAATAAAAGTCGAGCAAACGGCGCCATTTTTTGCAACAGTGAGTCTGCGATCACTGTGTTCATAACTGGAAATGAAAGCGTGACGGACTTGTTGAATTGCGTTTGTCAAGTGGGAGAGACTCGCAACGTGGACTAGATTTTCCGGATTCAGCTTATTTGTACCGAGGTCAAGACCAGTAAGTCACGTGACGTTTAATTATAATGGCGAACCGGTCTGGTGGTTGAAAGTTGGAGCAGAGCGTGAAACGCCGGATGATTTTTGAATTAAGTACGCATTCACGGCAGAAATGCGAGTCAGTAGACCTTTATGGCCGCTCCCCTGACCGAGTTTTAACGTTTTTCACTCCGGTAATTAAATGCACTCGAGCGTTTCGAGCGCATCGCCGTTAGAAAGTTGTGGGAAAATGTTGCGAGCGCAAGAGTATTGCGCGCGAGGAAAGAGGTGCGCAACTTCGCCGTAGGATTAATTATTATAACAAGTGAGGTGTTGCGTGCAATTTGTGGTTCGTGTTGTATTGTTACGTGTGGAATATAATTGCAAGCGGGAAACATTTTTCGGTAATTAATCACATGATTCACGCAGTAAAATGTAAAATCCGAGTTCTTGACAGTTTGCAATATTGATTCTACAGTTGATATTCCACTTTTCTATCACAAGTTTTCAGCATTTTCAAATTAAGTCGTGCGATTCAAAATGGCCGCCGATGGGGAAACAAAGAAATGAGGTTGCATGACAAATGGTATGATACTACATTGAATGACTTGCAAGCAGTAATGAAATTATAGCCGCCTTTTATTAATAATATGAAAAATCTACCTCTTATTTAAATCTGAAACACATTATCGAAAAACGATTCAACTGACATTTTGACCAATCCTTGCGCATTCCTCCCAAATTTTATAATTCAATCCAAATATCCCAGTTATTAAATTAACAAAAAACACATTATTTCCTTTGATGTTTTTGTAGATTTGAATAAATATAACATTTAAATTAAGGAATGCATTAAAATACTTATTACACGTTTTAGTATATTTTTGGGGCTATAAATTGCATGATAGACGTGTTTAAAGAACCTTCCTAAATTTTGGCAGAAATTTTTGAAATCACAGCCTCAAAAAACGATACAACTAACATATTGACCAATTCCTGTTCATTTCTCCCAATAATAATTCATTCCAAATATATCCTATATAAATAACAACACTTAATTTTTTTGTAATTGAAATATTTAGAAAAATATTAGACAAAATATAAATCAAATAAATTAAGGCTCTATTATATACATGTTCCAGGTAATTAAGTATGCCATCAAAAGATATATATTTTCAGGAAACAGATGTAATTTTAAATACAAGATAAAATTGCTAATTTTTCAGCTTTGTACATGTTTTCTTTTTATATTATATATTACATTATTGTTTAAATGTTTAGAGTGTTGTTTTGTGGAAAATGTTTATGAGGCAATAATGAAAGCAGAGCATAAAAAAAAAAACGCTTCAATTGGTGAATGGTATGTCTACATAGTGAATTGAATGGGTGAATCTTTGTTTCCCAATTTGTAATGGCTTTTGCAAAATAATAGTTTGCAATGAAGATTGTGTGGGCGGTGAACCAGGAAGAAAATCTGTAAAGTGTAACGATTGGCCGTAATTACACAATTTATTTTTCTTTTCCATATCCAACAACACAGACCATCATTATACATGGAAATAAGTTTTGTGGTTTCCTATTGGCAGCATTATACAGAAAGTGAAATTAACGTTATTTTTTTCCCCTATGTATCTATATGTTGTTTTTTAAGTTGGATAATTTCCAGTAGAAGGCACAAAATAATAAGTTTGACGAAGAAGCGTGAGAGATGGGCGGCCATTTTGTTTTTTCACTTTTTTGTTTTACTTTTTACAACTTTCCCATTTTTTGTGACCGCTTTTATTCATCATGCGTGGAAACCAGAACTGCGAACATGTAGTATGTATCTCTTCTGCATTTTGCTGTTGTACAAATTTGCATTCATTTCTTTCTTTCATTTCAGACAACAAAAAATTCAAAAAGTAAAGAAATAAAGAAATGAATGTTTTCTTTTTCTTCTCCCATTGGCCAACTCCTTTTCCTCAATCCCTTCACCTAAATTCTTCAATCCATTCCTATTATGTAAGTAACACAATATAGTACATGCAGATATACACTGATGTAACAACCATCTAATTACGAAATGAAGTTTGGGTTTTATTTATAAATTTATTATGAAATGGACTTTGGGTTTTATTTATCAATTTATTATGAATTGAACTTTGGGTTTTATTGGTATTATTTATAAAGTTATTTTGAAATGGATTTTGGGTTTATTCATAAAGTTATTATGAAATTAATTGATTATTTATTGATTTAGAAATAGCACAATTTTATAAATGGCATGAGTGTTGCAACAATTATTGCAATTACAATGATGAAACTTGGTTACAAGGTCGAAATTGCAGGATTTTATGTAGTATATTACCTAGTATATCTGGATTTGACCTCGTTGCATTTATTTCATTTGTAAATCTTGGGAAAGTGCAAGTTTCATCACATTTGCTTCAAATGTTGTGTAATAATGAAAATGTATTATTGCACTTTGGTTGCATCATTTTGAATTGCCATTTTTAGTTTAAACTTCAGCATTTTCTGTGGTTATTACATATACTTAATTAAATATGGTGGTTTCTTTGCTAATTTAACGGATGAAAGAACCAAATTCGAGGGTATATAGATAATTACATGAATAATATTTATAGATAACAAATAACTTCTTGAACAAATCTAAATTATAATTACCATTTTTCTTTGTGGATTTTTATTTCTGGGACACTGCAGTAAATAGTCTGTTTAATTTTTAAATTGTAGCACAATATAATTAGGTTTAAAAATGTTAATTTAATTGTACATATCAGTTTTTACTTTCGCATCTCGTTAATATAATTAATGTATATTTTACACGGAATTGTACTAATGTTTTATATTATGAGGTAAATATTGTTATAGTACATTGAAATGTAGGGGTAGTTCAAATTTAACGTTGTACATAATGCTTTCATGAGTAAGTGCAAATTGTAAATTGCAATTAAGGCATTGTGTTTTCTTTTTTGGCCGCAGGAAGTTTTCTGAAAATTGAAACATGCGAGTCACATATACACTCAACTCTGATAAATGAAAGAAAGTAGATTAACATGCATTATTATGTTGAAAGAAAAAATAATGAATGGAAGAAAAAATAAAAATGAATGCAGTTGGCCGAGATTGAGCAAATTGCATCCACGTGTAATAATGTAATTTATGTGATGGGCAACACTGCAGATATTCTTCCATTGTCTATATAACATATTATGATCTTTATTTTCTCTGTGTGGTATATTCGTAAAATAATAATAAAAAGCCATCTTATTAAAAAAGAGAAGAATTAAATTGCTGATCTGGAACGGGGCAAATTTGAACACTATTAAAATAGACGGATGTACACATCTTTTATAAAAGAATTTAGAAAGAAAACTGTTATTATAGTACTATGTACTGTCTGTCTTTAATAAGCAATGAGTTTAAAAATTCTCATGTTTTTAAAATTCATAACATGATGCATAGTTTGAAAGTTTGAAGAATATCAAGTTAGGCCTAAAAAAAATAATGTGAAAAAATGGTTTAAAAATTTCTTGTTGCAGATGAAAATGATGAAAATAAAAAGGGGAAAGGAGGATGACGATGGGGATTTAATGAGGCTAACTTTAAGCCGATAAATCATGATTTCTTGATGTTTGGAAAAAAAGATAAACAGGGAAACATGAAATAGAAAATAGACTAACATGATGGTTGGTTAGGCTTATTGAATAGATAGATTGCAATATGTGCTCAGTCATTGCTAAAGTTCATCACCTATAACAAAACAATACACACTTTCACCCGTGCTTTCACCAGTAATTATTTGTCACAAAATCTTTTTATATGTGCATGTTGTAAAAATAAACAATGTGTAATGGATACCAGTTTTTAAATTCTTATTTTGACATGCAATTTTTATAATTACCATGCCTTAAATTGTGTTGCAAAATAAATCAGTCGGTTATACGTTAATTATTTTTCATTTTTTATATTTTACATACACTCTGCTACGTTTTTTAAAATTAAAAGCTCGTTAATTATACTGAATTGTGAAGGGTTATTATTCGTGTTAACCGAACTAGTGAAAAGGAAAAGCTGATTTTATATAATTTAAGTAGGCCTATAGAAAAATGCAGAGTAAGTGTTACAAATAAAATGAAATAAAATGTTCTCAGTATTTCTTTTTGTTATTCAGTCATAAAACTTTCCTTTTTGGGAATTTTAAAATATAAAATGTACGTGCAATGAAAAAAGAGAAGTAAAAGTTAAAGGGTCATGTGAAACTTGCAAAGGTTCAAAAATTTTGGTGTTTTTAATATTTTATAACAAGCCGTGGGAAAAAACGAAGTTTTTTGGTTACTAAGTTTATACCAGATTCCGTATAACAATTGTTTTTACATAACGTAACGTAAATTAATGTAAAATAACTGAAAGTAAACGATCTTTATGTGACGATCCTTGTTAACGACCCTGCGTTTGCGAGGCTAGGGATCCCCTTTACATTGTACATTTGTGAATATGCGTGAGGTGTTGGGTGACGTCCGTTGGTGAAAGCGCCATGAACGGCGTCGGCGTGCAAACACACAACCGCCACGCAAGAGCAGTGTATATAAACTTAGTAAAAAGTCAATAAATTGCTTCCTACATTGACTATTTCCTGTCCTGTAATTTGACACCATGCATGATAAGGGAGATCAGGAATAACCCCAGGCAAGAATTTCTTTGTAATTCCTGGTAATAGGGGTGTTTTGTGACGTCATCGGCCAATTGACTTCATGTTGGCTGCCGAAATTTCCCTGGGTTGGTGCTAATGTATAATTCTATTTTTGGCTGTCATTGTTTGTGTGTTTGCTGTTGCACAATAATACTACATCCTTCTTTCGTAGAAAACCTATTTTATTTATTTATTTGGATACAAAACTGAACTTGCGAAATAACAAAAAACACGAGGGGCTAGTGGAGGCTTTTCTCGCTAGATGGCGGTAGTGCGCTGCGTTTGTTGCGTTCCTTTAATTCCCGCATGGATGTATTGAACATTGTTTTGATGTGATATTGAAGCGTCTGCGTAATAACGTAATAATAATAAGATGGTGTAATCAAGCGTATAGTTGGCTATGAATCAAGGTGCAGTACGTTTTATTGTATTCTGAGGAAGATGGCAGCGATGAGGTTGTCGAGAAGATTATTTGGGCAAATGGCGACGCAAATTAGAATCGTTCGAACGCAGACGACTGCCACTTTGAACGCGGAAGAATGTAGTTGGGCCCTTCCGGGGAAAATGAAAGGGTGGCATGTGACGTCTTACGGGGATTTGAGAGAAAATGTCAAGTTCAACGACTCGATTTCACTTCCTAAAATTGTGCAGCCGAACGATGTGATGGTCGAAGTTTATGCAGCCAGTGTCAATCCAATGGATATCAGGATGATTGGCACGTATTATGTATATGATACCATAGATTTGTTTAAAGGTGAACTGTCGGCTTTTCCTAACATACCCTAAAAATCTCGTCAAACGTGGGAAACATGGTGGAAAAAAATATTGGTGAAGTCAGATTTGTATTATAAATTGTTAAAAAAGTTATTGGCCTCGTTTTTCACCTGTAAACTATTTTTAGAAATTTCATATAATTCACTGACAGCTCTCCTTTAATATACCATAGATACATGTGATTGTCTATGATCATGTACAGGATCATTTTGTGTCAATTAAAACATGTATTTATTTATATAATGTAATATTCATACTGATTCCTGACATGTTATAATTAATTGCAAGAATTGGACTGGATAACCTTTCCACCATATTCATGTTTTCCCCCATAGACAGGTTTTAATTATAGATAGTTTCCAGTAAAACCTGCCAATAGTGGATTCTCAGGTACTGGAAATTAAACCTTTCCAATACAGACAGGTTTTCCATTATAAAGAGGTTTTTAAACAACATTTATCATTCAGTACATGGGCCAAAAATGGTCCTGTTTGTGATAATAACAATTAATCCTGTATTTAATGAATATTGATATTACATATAGGTATTCCAATTATAAGTATACAAAAGTGTAGGTTAAATTTCTTAAATTTGGCTTTTTCTTTATTAATTAATAATAGGTGGATATGGAGCCACACTTCTGAATGCCATGAGACTTGTGAATAAAACACCGGAGTTTCCACTGACTGTAGGAAGGGACTTCTCCGGTGTTGTTAGGGAAACCGGAAGATCCGTGAAGAGATTTAAACCCGGTGATCAGGTACAGTATTTTTAATAATAATCATGTTATCAGTTATTGTGCATTTTAAGTTTTAGTAAAAACATTGTCCATATAATATATGAAGGTCTGGGGAGCCATCGGCCCTCATCAACAAGGGACCCACGCGGAATACACCTTGGCATCCGAGTACTCTGTAAGGATCAACTTGCGAAGGTTTTGGAAATGTGTTTGCCCCCTATGAAGGACACGTTTGGTTTTAATTTGGTGGACAGATATCGAAGAAACCGAAAAGTTTGGATCACGTGGAAGCTGCTTCGGTGCCTTACGCTGCGATAACGGCTTACACCGCTCTGTGTCACTTCGCGGACATCACACCTAGCAGTGCTCCTTACCAAAGGTATCAAGTCAGTGTGTCTTTGTTTTATTAGACATTTTAAAAACGTGTGTATTTCTGCAAGGGTGCTGATACTAGGTGGAGCCGGAGGTGTCGGGACCATCGCGATCCAGCTGCTGAAGGCCTGGGGAGCCGAGGTTACCGTAACGGCGGCCACCGATGCCGTGGAACTGGTGACACAACTTGGGGCCGATCACGTGGTCGACTACACGATGCCGGATTGGCAAAACCAGTTGCAGGACATGGAAGGGTTAGTATTGTGTGGATGGTGTCACTTGTGTGGTAAAGTTTAAGGTGGAGGAGAAAAAACTGCATTTTGGTACCTCAAAAGGGGAGTAAAATGGAGTTTTGATTTAATTGTAGCCAAAGTTGGGTTCCATGTTATAAGGTGGGCACTCCATGCTAAACTTTGTGTCCGTTAGAATAAGTGCCACGAGTGAATGAGTTATAACGTGGACTAACTTTGCAGGTTTGATGTAGTTCTTCACGGGGTGAAATCGATTCCAGCCAATTTCGGCGTCAGTCTACTTAAAAGTTGGGCCAATGCGAAATGCGTAACTATCTTATCTCCACTTTTGAGCAACTTCGATGCGTACGGTCTTCCGTGCGGCTTCATAAGTTCGGTTACGGAAGCCGGCTTCGATACGATGACGGCAAGTTAAAATGGACATTTAACGAACTGGAGTGATACAAGTACAATAAATATAATGTTACCCTTGATTTTGCAGAGTTTAAAGGAAGGTAAAAGTTTGAGGTGGGCTTTCTTCGCTGCGAACGGCGATGCGCTCAAGACTTTCGCCAACTTGGTGGATAAGGGCAAGGTGAGCAAGACTTAAATAAAATTATTTAACAAGTTTGTCATCGCTAAGTATTAATATAGTGATTGTTTGTTGTAAAGATCCGTCCTGTAGTGGAAAAAGTCTTCCCATTCGATCGGTTACCAGACGCGTACGACAAGATGTTGAAGGGACACGCGCGTGGAAAAACGGTGATAAAAGTTAAAACTTAATTAGTGTAATGAAGTGTTGGTTGCAATTTTAGTGCGTAGTATTTATATACTTTGCAAGGTAATTTGTATAAATTGGTCAAGTCCGTTGGAAATATTGCATTGCGCATTTCCAAACGCAAGTCAGAATCTATGCAAAATCACAAAGTAAAAACAACTGCAGAAAGAACATGTTTATTTCTTAGGGAAAACCCGTACATTTGCTTAAAAAATTGTGTACCAATTCGACTTTTGAACAACGAAGACCGAAGTTTTGAAATTGCCGCGGTGTCACAATTAAGTTGGCTCAAATTGTAAATGCGGTAACAAATTCGTTATCAAACCAAATGATTATAGCAATTTTAATCCTAGCAGAAACATAATTAGAATTCTCCTTTAATTACTATTCTTCATTGAAACTTGCACCAATTTGAAATTGTAGGTAGAAAAACGTAATCACTGATCTTTGCATAGTCATACCATTAAAACATCAAACTTTTATTGCATGTCTAGAAATTTTGGGAATTGTTAAATTATGAATTTTAGTTTTGGAAGGACAAATCTTTATTATTATAATTACCAGTGGTGGAAGTTTAAATGAAAACAAAATTATGTTGATCAAAAGTAACGTACAAAACGAAAATTTCTGGAAGTTGTGCAATTCCAAAATAATTCGGTTGGCAAAATAAATCAGAAGAGCAACAGCATGATTCATCAGGTACATCATTTTTGTGGATATAAGAGCGGAAAAATAATATTCAAAAACAAAAGAAGATACGTACGTCCTGCCGGGAACAAACACGCCACTTATAAATTATGTCGTTGTCGCAGGAGAATTTGTAAATTTCTTCGATGCCATCCATCCGATCCGTGTCCATCACTTTGGGATCCAAGTTGCGGGTGAGTTCAGTTCGCAGCAAGATGAGTTTCTTTGATTTCCTTATTACAGTTTTTTTGCGACTTGGTTGAAAGAAACCTTCGGGTTCGAAGGTAGTTCTGGAAGAGTAGTAACTACTGTTTGGCAGATGGTGTTGGCGATCAAGTAGTGACAGGGCTGTCCACTTTCTTGCCCTTTGAGACGGATACCACTTGCTTCTGCAGCACCTTTACTTTAGTCTGATTGGGGAAGAAAATGACATTTTAACATCGCAGTTCAAGGTATAAAGGATTTTGTTGCATCTCACCTGCAATTGTTCTATTGATTCGGCATGTTGTTTTTGCAGAGTCTGCATTTTGTTCCTAAGCTCCTTTTCCAGAGAGAATTGCTGCGCTTTCAGTTCAGTTACCTGGAAAGATTTGAGAACTGGTAAATCCAAACTTCCTGAACATTATTACAGATGTGAGTATTATAGTGTAACTACGAGAAGGTTTCTACTGAAGGTATCTGGTAAATTTTCATGACTTTTCCAGGATTTTCATGACAGTAGACACACCAAACATAGCTAACGTTACAACTGCTACAAAAGGAAGACAACGCACCAGCTTATCCTTGGCAAGAAGCTGCTGGTCCTTGTTGGAAAGCTGCTTCTGCAAGACCGCGATCTGCTCGCGCAGTTGAGTGACTGCGACTACGTGGTCACTGTTCATGGCGTCCTGGAGGGTGCTTTCCGTGTTGCTGCTGGGCCACATCACAAGTCTTTAGGACAACACCCTTCATTCCCGTCACGCAACAACACACAACTCATGCACGGTATCCGAATCGGTGTCCGAGTTACCTGGACGGCATCGTTCCGTTGGCCGTCGACTTTGTCACGTCCAGCCTCGGCTTCTTGCTGGCGCTGCCACCGCTGCCGTTTCCTCCCGCGCCCAGAGTTCCTCCGCTTCCTCCTTGGCTCTTCAGGTGAGACCTGCAACGTGGTGTCGCCAACAATGACAGTATGTTGTACATCGTCCGATTACGCAATTGGGACTAACAGTTTCGGTTGGTTGTTTTTACCTGCCGCTGTTGTGTAGCCGGGATTTGTTTGCGGATGTCCTGTGATGACCACTTCCTCCGGATTTGTGGATGGACAGGGAGGACGTGTGACGGCCGGAACTGTTCTGCTTGGCTTTCGCCAAAGCCCTCTTGTACGAAAGCGTGCAAAGCCAGCACAGAAGTTTACCGTCGACCTGAAACGACGATGGACCTTGCGGTTTGAACAGAGTTCCGCTACGCTACGGTGGATTGGATTCCCATTGTGGTAAGCGCAAACACCTTTTTCCTGCTGTCGTCCTGCCTGTCGAAAGCGCAACGTTGCTTGCACTGTTCGCAGGTCAAGGGAGGACCGTACTTCTTTTCGGAGTTGGCGCAGCGCTGGCATTTCGCACCGATGAAGGCCGCGATTATGTTGCAATATTCGCACGCGGAAGGTTTGCCGAAGGACTTCACGTTCTGTTCGCATTTCTTGCAGATTGTTGACGTACTTCCTTTGCTGGAAAAACGGATACGATTCATGTATTTCCCATTTTACAGCTTTAAATTATATACATAATATATCCACATTTGTGGACCTACTAAACAATTACATGGGTTTTAAAATTTTAATTTGTATTGAGACCAACTATAGCGGCACTCCTTATAAGGACATTCCCTTATAAAATACATAATTGCACAACCTTGTAAGGTACAAATTTATGGGAGTGCCATTATAGGGAGATTCCAATTACGTATTTTAATTCATCACAAATATGAATTTTACAATAATCCCAGTTTTTCTTGTGGTGTATACAGTGTTCTAAAATAATTTTTAGTAGAAAAGTGGTTAAATTTGACACCTTTGCTGAAATTAATAATATAATTAAGATGTAATTCCTTGTCGATTTGAATATAATATACCTTTCTTGCTGAAATTCTGTCCTACAATAAGTACACTTGACGATGGGATAAGCTCCCCTGCAATCCTGAAAAGCAGAAATCTTTTGTTACCAGGGTCTATGACATGACCAAAAACGGGGAAGGAATTTCGTTCCAATTTCCTGAAACCCTTTAACCCTTGTTCACTCACTTTACACAGCTGCTGTCCCTGAGATAGTTCCTCGAACGGGTGCCGACTATTACATTTTGTACAGGCGAACAACGCTGCTGCCATTATTCTACGTGTGTAGAGCTGGTGTAGAGACGTCAAAAACCCTAGCGATGCCTTTTCGCAACAGCCCCAGATTATCGTACCACCGAGGGCGTTGAGCTTACCGTGCCAATTTCCATTGAAATCCTGTTGCAACGCTTCACCGTTTGACCGCAACGAAATAATCGCAGCAAAGCCCCGCCTACCGAAACCACTACTGTCAATGCGATCACCCGCCCAGCTCCGGCCGAATATTATGTGGAAACGTCATACGAAGGTGGAGCTTAGCTGCATGCCACATTTCACCGCCAGGGCACCATCGGCTTCGAGAACGGAAATTTCGATGACGTCGCCATGTATTGCTGTGATTGGCTGTAGTTGGTTTTCACTAGCTGTGTACGTTGTTACCAGGGATCTCATTGGATATTGCTAGAAATGAGCCGGTTCTGATTGGCTCTATTGAATCTTTGACGTCATAATCTTTGATGTTTGGCCTTGCAGGGCTCGGCTGGATACGCATTTCAGCAGTTTGAATTTGACTTCAATGGCGGTTGTTGTGGATGGAATTTTCATCGAAGGAAAAACGTGATTATGTGGGAGTTGTCATGGACAAGAGCGTCTATTTGGACATCGATGACCCTTCTAAACTGCGTTGGGCTGCCGTTGATGGCGAAAATAACTCTGAAGGTGATTAAAATAACCGCATCCATTGTTTAATTCATTCGTAATTATAGCTAATATTTTTTCCTGACTCAGTTGTTGCATTAGCTCTTGAAAACTTGAAGATAAAAGTAGCACAATTACGAAATGGCCGTCATAAAGCTGAAAATAACGTGGATGCAATCACAGGAGAGCTTGAAAGGTTAAGGACACTTCTTAAGAGTAAACCCACAAAGGTTCAGCAAAATAATGGTGTGCATTTTAAACTATGCATGTGTATTGGTAACTTAATTGTTGGCAACAGCCTAAGGTTCTTAATCTCTCGCAAGTAGGAATAGTTTCAAACCATGAGGTAGCTTCGAAGGACCCATCGCAACGACGAAACCTATCACCACTGGTTTCCGCAAAACAAGTGTCTCAATCATTGGGGCAGCAGCTAACATCTTTGAAAAGGGTAGTGGAGTCAATGCCTTTGCCTGGTCCTGTTCCTGTTCCTGTTCAGAAGAGGAAGGCCAGCGTAGAAAAGACATCGCAACAAGTGCCTTCTAATATCAATGATCCAATTATGAAGGTCTGCATAATGAATAGTGTAAAAACGTAATTGTAGAATGTGAAGTGTCAGAAGTATTCATTGAAATTTAAAACTTGCCTGTAGAAGTATGGTGAAGCCAGTGGGAAGAAAGAGAGGAAGAAGATTGTTGCCACACATTATCATTTAAATCTTGCACATGTGCCATTTTTACTGAGCAAGGTAAAGCATTAACTTTGCATAGTAATTTGCAACATTACGTTTGAAAACAAATGTTATCAAACAGTTATTTACACAGAATGTAAACCCAAGCCACTCTTCTATAGCTGCCATTCAGCAGCTGGTTGCCACGTTAAAATCACATAACATTCTGTGCAACATGTGTGATGCTTGCAAAGAGCAGCCAAATGTGAAGCATAATATCAAGAGCCTTATGAGCTTGTTACGAGAAGAACACGGTCATTTTTGCAAGTGAGACAGATTTCCACATATCTGTTGTATACTAGTATGTTAATTGGGTTCTGTATTAGGTAATTAATTGTTATTTCCACACAGACATTGGAGTCAACTGGAGCAAAAAGGCAGTGGCATGTCACAAAGTAGAATAGAAAACTTGAAGAGAAAGATCAAGAATAAAGCGGATCAAATTGAGAAACTGCGGCAGCTGCAAGAAGAAGTAAATTAAATATGTATACTAGTAGCATATTTATCACTAATTCAGGGTGTCTATACTAACCTAATAATCCTGATAAAGTCATGATTATTGAAAATGGTCATGAAATTCATGATAATCCTGATAAAGCCATGATATTTTTGATTTGAATACCAGTAGACACCCTGTAATCTCAATTTATTTTAATGTCCACAGTTTTAACTGTAAGGTATATAACACAGTTACAAATTGAGAATGTTGATTGCTCCAATATGTATATTGAAATTCCATATTTTCCTTTCCAGCTTTCTAAGATACCGTGCGACATTGACGAAGAACCGAAGCCTCGCAACATTCCATCCCATCAACCTCGGGTTACAATGGCCAAATCAAAACGTGTAAAACCCAAAACACGGCCATCCATGCAGAATCTAATGAGACGAGCGAAGATTATGAACGCCTTGTTGGACGCCGGTGATAAACGTTGGGATTGACGCGACACGATTAAATTCCAGTTACGTACTTCAAAGTATTTCAAAGGCAAGATAATTTAATCGTATATCATTTAAATATACAGAGTACAAAATGCATCATGTGGTTGTATGTTTGCAGGAACATTTGTACGTCAAATCAAGACGCGCTCCGCGAGTTAGCCAATTGGAGTGTCCGCAAGGGTCTTCGATCTGATCACGCCGCGTCCTGTCAGTAGGTTATTCCCTTGCCAATTTGCAACGCACTTGTGTGATGTCCTCAGACCAGCCTTTTGAGAAAACAAGAAGCAATGTGACGTAGGAAGTTGAAACATTACCGGAACACGCGTACCTGTAGTTTTTCCCAGATTTTCTTCTTGGGGTTGAGTTGATCTTCTGGTTTATCCTCTTCGTAACCCTCTATGAAGACACGGTCACCGGGTGAACTGTCTGGCGGAGGGTCGAGTGGCTCAACTTGACGTGGTTCTAGCCTTAAGTACGTAAAGTGATATTTTTTAAATGGACATTTTACAGCCGAATAAAGCACTGAAGTTAACAAGTACCTGGACGCGCAAAGTAACATTCCTTGCGATAGTACACCACGCATCTTGGCCGGCTTCAAGTTGCAGAGGATCACAACCAATCTTTCGCTCAGTTCATCTAGAGGAACGTGGTTGGCTAAGCCGCTGACAACTGTCCGTGGTTTCTCGTCTCCCGTGTCAACTTCGGCCACGTATAATGCTTCCGCATCTGGATGCTGATACGCAGCAGAATGGTTTATTAGAAATCATTTTCAACCGGTGTACTCTTCACGTAAAACGGTAGTATTACTTTCTTAATGGACGTAATCTTTCCCACGCGGATGTCCAGCAATCCGGGCGAGATTACGTCTGAACCATCTTCTACGAAAACAACAGAGAAGTATCGTTACAAGTAAGACAAAGATTATCACACTGTAGAAGTGAACATACTGGGCTTTCCAGGTGGTGGATAAGCTTTGTTCGTTAATGTTTTAAGTTCAGGTGCGTCAAAGTCCTTGCGGATCGGCTCCAAGATACAGTTCAAGTACTTCTCAACGGCACTCTTCAGGTCTCCTGGATGCACTTCACCTGCGGCAAAAGCACTTTCCAAAGCAGCGTACTCGTGGAAAGTTAAGTCACCGCCATGCTGTTGGTCGCGGTTGATAACGAACCCTTAAAGTGAAGCCGAAGCAGGGTAAGTTGGTAGTTTTTACAAATTCGACATCACCTGTATATCCAAATACGTGAACCCAACTTATAATCAACTCGGATATTGGCAACAAACTCCAAGGTCCCACCATCAAAATAGGATTTTCAATACAAATTTCATTGCTTTCGGTAAACTTGGATAAAGTAATCCTCTTTTACTTTTAACCGATTCCCCTTTAAAACCTGCATTTGGACCCCCTGATATTGTCAACTGAAGGGTGAATTGAATTACCATTATGTGTAATTGGTATTGGTATACACTTATTATTGTTACCTATATTATAAGAAACTTTGTCGTAAAAATCTCTTACGAGAGGTCCTGATTTTCAAGAAACATTGGCTATAGGAAACCATAACGCCCGGTCCCTTCCGAGTTGTTTATAAGCGAGGTTCACTGCGTACCAGCATTTACCTTCTGACTTTTGGATAAGTGCAAACAAGACGTACTTCACGAAAGCAAGGATGCCATTGTCTTCTATATTCCCTGGTTCGCAAAAAGCCTTCTTCAGCTTCCTCTTGACGGCAGCCGGGTCATCGAGCAGGTCTATCTTCGAGTCTTCTTCCGAGGAACTCATCTTGCTGCCGGTCAGTCCAGGCACCATGGGATTCATGAGGTGAATGCGTTTGAAGTAACCAAGTTGCGGCAGGTACTTCTCCGCAAAAGTGAAGATCTTTCTTTGGTCCGATCCGCCGAACTGCGCGTCCACTTTCAGGTATTCCTCATCCAGTGCCTATTCATATCACTTCATCATACACGTGTAACAAAGCAAACATTGTTTCAGTTTACCTGAAGGCCAGGATACAGCAAGCCACTCAACAGAGGGTGCTCAACTTGCTTCACGACTTCGGCGCCGGCTTTTCTCGCGTCGTGTTCCGTGATCATGGAAGTCAAGCGGTAAACGTCCAGCGTATATTCCCTGGTTTTAATTAATTCAAAATGATTTGTGACAATGTATTTACACGCTAGGGCGTCGAGGGCAACGGGGGAAGCAACAACCTGCCAAGCTGGTAGTCCGTTCCCTTGATGAACCTGAGTTTTTCGATGGACGCGCCGACGGATCGCAACATGGCTTTGATGATGTTCTCGTAGTAACGTGTTCGCAGTTCCAGCAATTCCCATGGAGCCTTCATGTTGTCCAGGTAAGCGTGGAGGTCGGCGAACAGGATTGTAACCTGCAATTTGAAGGTTACATATTTTAGGAAAATATGTATAATAATTTAAAAAAGGGGAAATTTACAAACCTCGCAATCTGCTTTCAAGAAGTCTGCTACTTTAGACATTGGGACGAAATAGCCAACGTGGGGCTTTCCTGTTGTTGCAGTGCCCCAGTAAATTTTCAAATCCCTTTCACGTAGTATATCTTTCATTCGGTCTTCACCTAGGACTTCCTGTTGGCAAAATTTCATTAACCATTTTGTGAGACAAGTGCCATATATTTGCTTCAAATTCAGTTTTTATTCAGAAAATATATTAAATCAGATATACTGTTTTACCAAGAGTGGTTTCCCTTCCCATTCAATTTTGTATCCGTTATAGTATTAACTTCCATCAAGAGTTTACCATTTAAAAATTTGGATTTATAAATTTTCCGAATATTGTATTTTTTTGTTGCGAACGTCACATATTGCGTGCAATATTCAGTGACGTCACTCGTAGCCAAAAACGTACCGCAATACCCGTAAGTTGCGTAACGACGGAGTACGTGCAATAAAGTTGCATGAAAGCAAACCAATATCCATATCCATATCGTCTATGAAACAAACCTGAAGATTCCTGGTGATTAGTGCAGACTTTTCTTCTGGTGTTAGGTTTGTGCCATTAACTTCAGCAGCCATTTTCTAATATTAATTATAAGAGAAATAGACGAAATTTATTTTATCTCAAAAAATTGTATATATTGCATCAGCCTTTAAATTTATGAAGATCTCATTTTTTAAATTAATGAAAAATTCGCAATGAATATATAGCCAGTAATAGGAACAGTTGTAGATCAAGTTTTAAGCAAAACATATGGAACTGGAATGTATTTTTTTATTGTCAAGTTTAACAGTAAATTTACATTTTCAATGCATTTTTACAAAACTATTGCATGATTATTTTATTATTTATATGGTCTGTATTATTTTTCGAAATACTTACTCAATAACTTGACAGGTGAATTAATCCTTTTTCCTGATAAGTACGAGAGCAATACCTGAAATTAACACCTGCAGCTATGGGTCAAGTAGCCTCGTTTCGAACGATTCGCATATGTGGCTTGTGCAACTTTCTTGAATGGTTTCGGTGGGAACGCAATTTCAGGTCACGTGATACGTGTTTTCCTACCGGTGACGTCATAGATCGTGCCGCTTGAATTCATTTCGAGCAAAAACATTGCATCGCTTCGTGACATGTCCAGCAGCTTATTTAGTTTTTTGGCCATGAATTCAGTTTTAAAATTGCGTAACAGTACACCAAAGGAAAAACATATTACGGAAAGGAAAAGAATTGCAGAAAATAATTCTCGGCAACATATGTGACGTCAAGGTATATAGATAGTAGTGACGTCACAATGCGTGCTACTGGAGTCACGTTGGTGGCGGCACGAACGCCATTTTGTAAGGCAATGTTACGAGCAAGATGGTTGAGTTCTCTGCATATGCAGATCCTTCAGTCACTCAATGAGCTCACTGCGCCACTGATGCAAACGTTCGTTGCAAAAACAAGCTTAATATAGCAGGTCTTCAAGCTTTTTTTATAATAATTTTTGCATCAGTGGCTAAAGACCGCATACGCAGAGCCTCGCGCAGAGCACAGCCATCTCGCTTGTCGAGTTGCCTTACAAAATGGCGGGCGTGACGCCACCAGTAGGGCGCTACCGCTAATTGTGACGTCACGTAGGTTTCATCTATTCGAGCGACGAACCTGGCGGCAGTCAAGCGAATTACAGCTTTCGCCATAACTCGCCGGATGGCAACACTGCGCTGTGTCAACATTGGTCAACATTAACCACTTTTTATTTAGCTGAAAATTCCCAATAATATTCGCATTCCGCTTGCGTCAAAGACCCAACAAATAACAAGCACGTGACCGGATCACGTCAACCGAGTTGCCGCATGGTTCCGTCATGTTTTCGCTCGTTTTAAATAGTTTTCAAAATGGAATTTGGGAGGGTAAACTCCGTTACACCCCCGTTGGCGGTCGAGTTCATCAATAATCGCGGTAGATTTTGACAGCAGCTAATCAATTACTCTGCCAACAACTATAGACAGACCACTTTGCAAACCTTGTGTAGAAACAAAAAATAAATTCGGACTGTTTCGTTCGCGCCTTTATTGCCATTCGACGTATTATTGAGTGGGAGGAGCCAAATTCAAATTCGCCGGTCAACGTTCGATTCAATCGACGGTTGACGATCGATCGCATGCTGTTTTTCAAGAATCGTACCCTCCTCTTCCACTATATAACTTATTCTTATACAATGTTATTATCGCAAAAACGAAAGGAATAAACACCACGATATGCACTGGTATGAGTTTTATTTTTACCGAGGATAAAAGGGATTTTACGAATTGTAAACGCTATGGCGAAACCGCCCGCAAGCGCGTTCCACGAAAAGAATGTCGACCGAAGCACAATTTTCCAAGCTCATAACAAACTTGACGTCATAGAAGTAGGCGCGGTTATAGCCAACATCCGCCAATCGCTGCTTAATATCAGTGATCGTATCAATTCTTGGTGTAATGCCATTGGCTGATGTTAGGCTTAGCCCTTCCCCCTTGTGTACCGCCCACTTCTACTTAACGTGGAATCTTTGAAAAGTGGTTTAGCTATTAGAAAGGAGGTGCGACTGAAAGGCATGTCACGAAAAGGGAGGGGCTTGAAATAATCTCCGGATAGGGATTGGAGGATACAACTGCTCATCCGCTTGCAAACCCGATGATTGGTCGTAAGACCCGCCCCTTAATGCGTGGCAACTGTAATCTGACGTTCGGAAATGAAATGGACACGAAACCGAGGGTAGCGGCACCGTACGGCGTTTCACGGTACCAGTGCGCGCCGCGAAAAAGTAGTTCCCAGTCGGCTGTCTCGTCGCGTCCGCCTTTATTATCGCTCCGATAACCCGAACAACTGCTATACATCGTGCCATCGGTACCATTCTCGTCTACAGGATGCCTGTCCGGCCATCACCGGCAACTTTACGGTGACAAAAGCCGTGAATTTCGGGATCGGAAAGGCAGGTAAAAATCGAAGCGGACCTCGCGGAGGAATCGTCATTTTCGGCGGGGACTACGGCCGAAGCAAGCCAGCCAACCAACCAAAGTGAAAAGGGAGAGAAGGATAGAAAGAAGGAGGAGATGTGCCTCGTTTCGGCTCCGCGTTCGGCCACCGTCGGAAGAATAGTATGAGAACGGTTGGATGTTCGACGAACAGAAAAACGGACCGAAAAACATGGTGGTGGTGGCGGTGTTGGTGGTGACGGCGTAAAGCGGCCGTCGTTTTTATTATTAAGCCTAATCGAACGATCGTCGCGTCGGTATAAAGTGACGTGGGGGGAAAAAGACGCCGCGTCACCGAAGACGGAGGAATCCGGGGCGAGCGGTCAACGGAGGCGGGGGAGCGGCGGCGGCGTCAATTCGGCAGGAGCCACCGCCAAGAAAGTGCGCCGAAGATGCCGCCACCCGGCGGTTAAACCACCGCATAATCAGAATCAGCCTGCGACTCAACCGTCACCGCCATCACCGGTCGAAGCCGGGTGTTGGCTGGGCGCGATGGCGGCAGCCGTTCCGGCTGCTCGCAACTCTGCAAGCGGCGGTGGTGGTGCGAGTTTAGCGACGGCGGCGGCCAAAAGCGGCAACATGGAACAAAAAGCGGCGATGGCGGCCGCGGCCTCCGCCGTTGCGCCGCCGTCCGCGGTGACGGCGGTCAAAACGTCGCCGCATTCGGACGATGACGACGACGACGATTCGTCGCCGCCGCCGTCGGGTGGTGGCGGCTTGAACCTAAACAACGGCACACCGATGATGGACGATGCGGGTAAGTGCAAGTCGTCAGAGTCCTCATCATCTTCGCCTGTTTCGGCAGAACACCACGCCATGCGATCCGCCAACCGACAACAGCAGCAGCAAGTGACAATGGAAAATTTTCAAGATGGTGGGCAGCAGCAGCAGCAAAACCAGAACCAGAACCCGATGGATGCAGCGGTTGCAACAACAGCACAGCAGCAGCAAAGGATGATGCAGCAGCAACAACAGCAACAAGACGAATACGGCGAAGAATATGGCAAGTTGGGAGGAGGAGGTCCGCCTCCTCCCAGTCAGGTGGTATCAGATAATCAGATACACTATGGACAGTACAATAGTCACGGTGGTCGTGGTGGTGTGGGGTACAACATGGGAGTTGATGGACAGCAACAGCATGGACAACAGCAACATGTTGGCCCCAACGCGAACCAACAGCAACTACAAAGCCAACAATCTCAATCCCTGTCTCCTTCTGGGGCTGCTGGTTCAACTGACAGGGACATGGGGCCCATGGGATCCATGGCACCCAACCATCCGTATGGGTACCCCGGAAGGCAAGGGCACTACGGGGTCGGTGGTGGGAAACACGCAATGGGACCTCCGAGGCCCCCGTACAACACGGGAATGCCGAACACTGGACCTGGAGGACCTGGAGGTGTGGTGGGACCGAGCCAACAGCATCAACCGACTTCGCCGAGTAACCCGAACCAGAGGTACTTGTCGGCCTTGTCCATGTCCCAGCAGCACCCTGGTGTTGTAAGTGGAGGAGGAGGAGGAGGTGGAGGACACACACCGACTTTGAATCAACTTCTGCAGTCGCCCAATCCAGTGCACCGATATCAGAACAGTAACTATGGAGAGTACGGGCCACCACCGGGACCGGGAGGACCTGGTGGAGGACCGGGAGGGCATGGTCAGCAGCTAGGACAAGGGCAGTTGCCGAAAGGACACGAGCAGCAGCAGTACGGGTGGGGTGGACCACGGGGAATGCCGATGTACCATCCGCATCAGCAGCAGCCTGTTGTTGGCAACCCCGCATACAGAAATCAGGTGATTTTCTTACTTTATTACATTGATGATGGGGGTTTGTTTTTACATTGAGGTGATGTAACTGTGTGGTTTGCATTGATTTGATTGATCAGTATTGTGACGTTTTTTGAAAGCCATGAAAACAGAACGGATTTTGAGGAGGAAAAGTGGTCGGAAGAGTTGTAACGCGGTCCTCTATTTACTGACTCGAGGCAACACAAATGGTAACTTTGATGATGGTGGACACGAAACAAACCATTGGTAGAGGTGAATGAATGGACATTGTTGGTCCATATAATTATATAGTGAGACTTGGTGAGGATTTATTTGTACACGTAACAAAACGAAAACATTCACGTATACAGTAAATGGTCCAAAACATACAATTTATTTCCTAGTATTATTATACAAGAGTTTGTAATGAAACTTATTGGAAAAAGCCACTACAAAAACAGATGTTGTGGGAATTGAAATAGTGGAACCACTATTTAAATTCCAACAATGTAGTACCACTTTGAACAGTATTTTCCAATAGGGAAAGTATGTAACATGGCTGTCTTATTATGAACAAGTACTTTAGAAATAGTGTAACTGTAAATTCACAAATTAAAGTAATATCACAGTCTTTTTGGTATAAATTTAAATAGTTCTGAACAAACGTGAATGAATTTGAACAAATGGAAATGTCCACACTGTGTGACACTTGTTTGACAGTTAGTTTGAAAGTTTCGAGGTGTCACATGCAGTGTGTTGATTTGTATATATGGTTGGTTTGCGTGTTGCACGTGTTGCCGAAAACTAAGAGCAATGACATCAATAATTGTTTTTTGCGTGTGTGTGTTGAGAACGTTTGGGTTGTCACGTGGTCAGAATATAGAGGACGCTGCGTTCGCACGTGAACTTTTCAGCTCGCTTTTCAGTCAGGTGGTTTGCGCGGCGTAACATATTTATAGTGGATAACGTAGTTTCACGATTATAATAAGTATGTGTACGTGATGTGCCTGGCTTAAATTGATATTGAACATGTGTTTACATTGACCAATGACGTATATAGACATGTGCTTGAAAATGCCGGTCGATTTTCCAATACATTTACGCAACAATGTCATGACCAGCATGAAAATTGTCTGAATATCAATTTACAAGTGCCCATGTGCATCACGTACTGTATACTCCAGCAAATGGTCCAATTTTCATGGCTTTTTTCATATGATCCAGTGTTGAACAACGAATTTATTAATTGAAATGTGTATTTTGAAATGAGTTGGGGTGAAGTAACGATGTTGAATTGCAACAGTAGTCGTAAAAAATTTGTGGATATTTTATCAAATACATGGCTGTAATGTTGGGAAACTAATTCTGACTGTAATGGTGTAGATTAATTACGTTTATTAGGTTAGGGGGAATCCATAAATGAGGTTTTCAGGGAGGTGGAAGGTAGTGTGCAGTCATTTTAAATAATTGTTTAACAAAGTTTTAATTAAGTTTTTTTTTTTTTGTTATTAAAATCACGTGGAAAAATCAATTAGTGAAACCTGTCTATGGTGGAATTGTCCAATTAAGCGCCTCCAATTGCCAATATGGTGGCTAAAGTGAGGAAAATGGAGGCCGAAGTGTAGCAAAACTAAAATCTGATTGGCAGAAAACCAGTTTTCAAACGTAATGACGTCATTTCTAATATTATTTCAGCCAATTGTGGCTTGCGTGAAATAGGTCAATTGCAGGAACTAAAAGTTTCCACCATAGACAGGTTTTACGTTGGGTAAAAAAACAAATTATTGCAATTCAGTTGATATTATGAAATTAATAATAGTTTTAATGGTCTATTAAATGTTCATGGTGAAACCTGTATTTTACCTTGGTATTTTATGGAAACTTTTTTAGTTGTCTTGCGATTCCGTCATAGACAGGTTTCCCTGTAGCAATTTTAAGAAAATGGAATGGTAATCTTTATATTAAAAAAATGCGTTTTAAATTTAAAGAAAAAAATAGGAAATGTGAATCTGAAATGGATGAGGAAAAAATGTGTAGGTCAAACTGACTGGTGTAATGGCGGCCAAAACACTTTAAAGTGAAGCGGTGGATACGATGGTGATTCCTATCATTTCGTTTAGACTGAACATTACATTGCTTTTAGCATGGCTCAAGTTGGCAGGAAAATGTGAATTTTATTATTGGTACGTAGATGTGAATGAAAACAAGTTCCAAAATCCGGTGTTAGGAGCGTTTTTCCGTAAATGTGTAGACACACTTATGCTGAAACGCGATTTGTTTGTGAATATTGCTTGATTTGAAAACGCTCGTTGTGGATAAATGCAAAAATGTTGAATATATTCATGAAGGAGCGTGAGATGTTGTTTTTCCTGGTATGCATTCTGCCAAGTGGGGGAACTACTTTTTGTGAGCTCAAAGATACAATGTGGTGATCACGTTCGGCCAATCAGGAATTAGTGCCACATTTTGTGTTTGGCAGCAAGTTTCATTCAGATGCAGTAAAAATGTATACAATAGTGATTGTGATATCGTTATAGGTACAGTAAAACCTGTCTATGGTGGAAAATTTTGATGTGTTTTGTGACCATAGACTGCATTATTAAATTTTACTAAAATAACAACCTTTCTGTAGCGGAAAAAAGTTTCCCTTGAGATTCCACCATAGACAGGTTTCACTGTGTATGCATTTTGGGTTCCGAAATTCAGAACTGGAAGAAGGAAAAAAGGATTGGAACGTTTTTATTACTGAAGCGCAATTTACGGTTAGGCCCGTTTTAGTGCCGGCCAATAAGCCTTTCCGGGCCTTTTTCGGTTGCCGATCGGACGACTGAGTACGTGATGGCTCGTCTGGCCGCGTGGTTTCTCTGGGTTCCTTTGGCAAATTTAAATTTTGGAGGCAAAAAGCGCGTCGCCGATGCCGGCCCGGCGATGGGTTGCGCACCGCGCCGTGATTGGTCGGCTCGCTTTGTCAAACAATCGATTAATCACGTCTGTCATTACATACATGCGCGCACGGGTTAGGAATATAGGATAGGGAAAAGGGGAGTTGCGACGTTATCCGTATCGGGCGCGCGTGACGTCATCGGCAGACCAACCGACGACGGTCGATGCCTGCATGCGTGGCTATCGTATTCTTGTATGGCGTATCCAACGCGTCACATTTTCGCCATCCGCGTACATTATAACGTGAGGGGTGGAAGGGTGGGTGGGGTGAGTGTGGGAAGGCTCCAGGGATATCCCCGAGTTTGTTGTTGTTGGCGCCGTTTATGCTAATTAGCCACGTGCTGAGACGGTGCGGGCGATAGGGCGAGATCCCATGGGGGGGGGGGGGAGTTTGTGACGATTGCTACGACGTGTGGGTGGGTGTATTGAAGTGAAGGGAGGAGGGCGAGGGGGTTTGAGTGGAGCTAACGGAGCGGCATCGGCGTTGCCTTGGCAACGACCGGTCGATAATTAGCGCGGGTGGGTGGGTATATATAGGCAGGCGTTGGTTGGTTGAGCCGCAAGTTTACGTTCGCGCCACGTGAGTTTCGTTTTTCGCTTGCGTTTCAAGCGTCTGTTGTGTTTTCAATGCTGTATCCTATAGTACTATAGTAGAGCGGTTAATCGATGCGATTTTGTTGTTTTTGAAATAAGTTCAGGTGGAGCGGATTAGGTAAAAACACGCTCACTCCGTCCCATTTGGTGACGTCACACGGAGGCATCGTGGGTCCAATTCTGTGTTTTGTAATTACGGTAAAACCTGTATAGTGGAATCTCAAGTGACCAGAAAAACTTGCAACATAGAGGGGTTTTTTAAAAAAATATTTATCATGTAGTCTAAAAAATGCCATTTTCCATAAACTAACTTTTACTATACTGTTTCCAAGCGAGACCTTGCAGTGGACCCGCTGCCACTCGCCGCCACCCTCCCCTTCGGGGTGAAAG
>JAQFZQ010000896.1:0-24828 GCA_034696005.1 Glomeris marginata
CTTTTAAACGCTTTGGTTTTTCTAAAAATAATTGTGAAGCAAAAAGTGGTGCATTCATCCCCGGTCTCCCCTATATACTAAAAAACAGTGTATGTACAGTGTAAGTACTAATTGTAAGCTTACTTTTTGTATATTAAAATGTAAGGGGATCATCAAAAAATAAGGTCAATAATTTTAGTAAATTGTGTAAAAATTGTAAAATATTTGTAAATTTTTTTTAATTATATTGTGTATTAAATGTTTGTTATATGAATTAAAATGTTAGATATGTGTATGCAGTGTTTGGATTGAAACAGTAAAGAATTTTGCATTTTTTGTGTAAATTAAATGTCAATGAAATGGAAATATTACTATGCAGCATTTAGGCCTAACTGAATAAAGTTGTTTTGTATTTTACTCATTTAAAAAACCCGGAAGAATTAAATAGCAATGTCAATGAAATGACACTTGTTGGGACACCCAATGGCTTCTTGTATAAACTTTTATTTTTATTTTGCCTCCATTGAAAACTTAAAGTTGACATTACACATTACACTCGAACAACCTGTTCACTTGTTCACTTTTGGCAGCCGGAAGTTAGGCCTATCACACCACCTTTAACCCCCACTTCTCAAAAAAGTTATATTATTATTGCTATTTTTTTTACAATTAAGTCTGTTTATTTTCTTTTCACCTATATTGAAATTTAAAAAGTTGACTTCAAAGTTACCCGGATGTTTGAATGATTATTAATTCGTTGTGTGGAAGTAAAGGTCGTAACTTTTGGTCAAGGATTTCTAACACATGTGTTTCTTGATGCATAAAGCGTAGGAATGTAGGCAAGTAAACCACCGGAAGTGACCTTCGTAATAATTTGCTGTTTTATCATACAACTATATAATATTTCTTTTATGTTGGGATAAATGTGAACAGCTGAAATGAAAGAAATGTAGGTTACTAAATGCAGGTATACATAGAAAGCATGAAAAAGTTGAGTTTTGAGGTAAAAATATACTATTTCCACATTTTTGTCTGGATATTTTGGTTTTTTAGGACATAAAGGGTCAATTTGCAGGTGTGTGATTTTTTTTCTATGTGGTTCCTGTTTAAAAAAAAATGGCGGTGTCCTTGAGAACGATGGGGTTGTTTTGAGTTTTTGGTTTTTATTACACTACATTCCCTTGCACTTTATATATAAAAATAATGAACTGGCAACAGTGTGAAAGTTGCACAAATATTTGGCATTTATTCAATGCATTCCAATTATTATGGAGTAGTACTTTATTGCAAGACACGTTTTTTAATTGCTACTTTACGAGATACATAACTTGGCAACATTGGTCACCAATTCATTATAATAATGTTTTGGAATTTGTTACAAATAGGCCTAAGAGGAATTAATGCTTATATTTTGTATTTTATTTTTGCTTTATTAGGAGGATATTATCAATCAAGTTCGATGAATGGAGTAAAGAAACGTTGGTGACGTCACAGAGGTGTATAGTATGGACAGGAGGGAAACAACAGCACCTTCACCAGCGCCATCTTCCAGGGGTGGCAGAGTTGTGGCAACTTATACCTATGAATCTGGACCACCGGCAAATTTGGTAAGTACACCATTTTGCATGAGTTGATTGTAACTGAAGTGTGACGAATAGAATTGTGTAATGGGGAACAGCGTGTAAAAGAAGTTGCTTATTTAGTTGGTACTTGTTACGCTAGATGGCGCCACTTAAATGCATGCAGGAATCTAGAAAAATATTGAAAGTGGGAGGAGATTTTTTTAAAGTAAAAAGTATAACCTGTCAGTCTTGTGTTGGAAATATTGATTATACAATTGGTAATAATAAATACAAATGCAATGAAACTTGTCTATGGTGGAAAGAGGAGGGACTTATGAATTTATGGACTAATAGCAAATAAAACTGCATGGTTAATATTTAAAACCATTTCTAAGATGGAAACTTGTCTATGGTGGAAAACTACAGTAAAACCTGTCTGTGGTGGAATTGTAATAAAGTTTTTCTGATTTTAAAAGAAATACGTAATTTTTATACATAATCAACAGCGGTTTTGAGGGCGCCACCTGGTATCAAAAGAAGGAAACTATTTTGTTTAATCAGTGGTTTAATATAACTATAGTTATGAATGGAGCATGACAATGAACCTTTATATTGAATGTAAGTTGTCTTTTGTTCTTATATCTTGTTTGGCGGCCATTTTGGTTTGTTCTTTTTGCCTAATTATTCGCTATTGGCTCAATTTTGTTGTTGGCCCCACCCCTTTTGATATTTTGCTTCGACCATGGCTGCATTTTGCTACATTCAACCCCTATACATTACTATAGAGGGTGTGGAATGGAAAATGATGCCTGACAATTAGGTTTTTGTCGTGGTCGGTGTTGCCAAAATTGCATGCTTGTAGTACTGTTTGTTGTCTTTTTTTGTTTAGGTTTTTTTAAAATGTTTTTTATTTTGCATAAAGCTAAAAATAGCTGAGGGCTTTGCACGAATTCGCCCACAGGCCACTTTATACCCCAGACACCACCTTGCAATTTATTCGTTTACAATGCCAAACCCCTTTGGCTACAGTAATTGGACAACCCTTTTTGCCGCAGTTGTTGGCCACATTGTTTCTTCTCCACATACAGAGTTGATTTTGGAGATTTTGAAATCTAGTAATTCCGGTGTACATAAAAAGACTGAAATTGGCAGTACATTGCCACCGCCAGAGGGCGCTTTTCTAGTTTCCGACAGACATATTGTATGACTTTTGGCTTGCTTTTGGTGTGTGTCGTTTTCAAGATTCCTCGAATAGAAGGCAATGAAGAAGGGGTTAAGTGTGTGGAGAAGGAATGTTTTGTTTGTTGCAAATCATAGTGGGCGGGGCTTGTTCTGTAAAAGAGTAGGAAGTGGAAAGTTTATATCAACAAGTTTTGTAGCTTGTAACCTGGATTTTTTTAATTTTAAAAAGTATCTAACGGCGCTCCATACTTGGTATAAGCAGCAGAGCATATTGCTATATAGGAAGAGGAAACATGATCAGTGTCCCAAATTCAGGTGTGATCGATCGGTTCTTAATTGGTCCAACGTGTTTCAAAAAGGTTTTGAAAAGTTTTCTTGAATGAGGGGTTGTTTAGAAAGCATGTGGACATTCTAAATTTGGTAATGAAAAATGTTGTTTCAAACCTTTTTAAATAATAGTATACATTTTGTAGTATCCATTACATGTTTAAACACATTTTTAAAAATTAGTATTTGGTTTTATTATATTTGTAATAATTTCTCAATTTACAATAATTTCCAAGTTTAGTGAATTTTTTTACTCTACAGTCGACTTTATTAAATATAGCCCTTATAATTATTTTATGAGCTTCCTTTATAGTCAACATTGAATTACAAACCTTGTAAAGTGATATAATTGCTATTGTTATTTATTAGATTTTTAATTGTAAATGTACTGGTTTGCAATTTTAAAAGTTGATAATTATAATTATTTCCTGTTTGTGAGATATGTACCAATTTATTTTTCGACTTTCTCATTTTTAAATTTACTTGCCACATTTCTCATTTTCGATTTTTTTTCCCTTAGACCTAAATGTTTCCTAATTTTCCACTTACATTTTTCTTCCAATTCTCTGTTTACTTTTTATAAACTTTTTCTGTTACATAATTTCTTAATGACCCCCTTTTCCCTGTTCTATTTTCGGTTTTATTTTCATGGGTGTGTTTGAGAAATTATAACGAATATGGCGGCGATAACCTTTTGTAACGAATTAACGGAGCAGCGCCATCTATCGGTAATGGACTCCATCAAGCTGAGTTTCTCATTTTTTTTTAAAGGGAAACAATGGTGATTTTTTTTAATGTCGGGTTTCGTTTAATTTTTGCCAATGTGTTTGGGTTTTGTTTTGTTTTGTTTTGTTGGGCTTTCGACTTTGAAGGGGTTGATTATAATAGAAATAGTGCATAGCCAACTTAAAGCATTGTTTAGTTTCCTATATGATTTTGCAAGAGGATTTTAAAAGTTAGCCATGCGTGTACAATACGTTTTTGAAAGCTTTTGTTTTGCTGGATTTATTTATGGCAAAAGAAAGTTGGCAATTGCTGCTGATCGGTTTATCCGAGTTTTTCTTTAAATTGACACACAGGTGTGTTTCTTCATTTTTTTACCCTGTTGATTCATTTTCACCATTTTTCAGGTAAAGATAAAATGGAATAGTTCTATAATTGGGGTTTTCATTATTATATCTTGATGATGAAATGTTTAGTTTATGAAGTTTTGAGAGAGTTGCAAATCAATAATTGCTTAATTTGGTATATATAAACGTATTTGTGATATTTTAATATTATATATTTTTATCCCTTTTTCTAGTGAATATATTAAATATTAAGAAATATTTTAATGAAGTTATAAAGAAACAATAAAAATATTTTCACATATAATATTGGTTTAAAAATACTTTAAAAAATTACAAAATAATTATGCAATTGAATTTCAGTGTAAAATGTATTTTTAGTATGTTATGAAGATTATTATGTAACAATTAGTAAAATATAAGTCTTAAAGGTGAACTGACACGGCGGTAAAAGTGGACTATGACCAACCGTGCCATTGGATAAATTGGGACTACTGGCCAATTAGTCTGTCCATGATTGGCCAGAAAGGGTACAGTTCAGAGTCCATGTCAGTTCACCTTTAATTTTCCCATAAAAACCATTTCCATAGTTTCCTTTTTAAATAGGCCTATAAAAATATTTGATAGTTTGGCTCTTTTTAAAATTTTCTATAACAATTTTGGTAATTTTAATAAACTTTATTTGTCATTATTAATATTTTTAATATACTATTTTAAATGTTTTTAAAAATATAAAATGTATAAATAAGAGGTTAAATATTTGGAAGTTATTTTTCTAGACATAAATATGTTGGTGCTATTTCCCACAATGATTTCTATATTTCTTTTAAAATACATGCATTTTTCTTGATTAGTTGTCATTTTCGCCATCGTATCTCATTTGTAATGTTCTTTCAAGTTATATTTTGTCGATTATTATGCGACATAATCGCAACGAGAACATTATTTCATTTCGGCAAAACTGGTTTTTCCAACACAATTTGTCTTTCTTTCACTCATTTTTGATTTATTTATTTTTTTGTATATTCGCACTAACTAATACAGTGGGACTGTTTTTTTGTTTACTTTTCATTTCAGAACAACCAGGATAAGTTGTCGACAACTAAAACAGGTAAGAATGTTGAGAGGTAGAAAAGTTGAGGCAACTTTTCGTTTTTACTCTCACACTTTTCCTATATTTTGTTGCAGAAGAGTGGACCACCAAGAAGAAGAAAGATGTTCTAGTCACCAAACAGGTAACAATTGTTCTGTGCACGTTACGCTCCCCTAAACTTTCCTAATTAAATTACTAATAAAAAAACGTGTAACTTTTGTAAATGACCAACGGTCAGATCGAGACCAGGGTCAAAAGGGAAATCCTGGTCACAGACGATGGTCAGATCCTCGAGGACAGTGGACCAACAGTCACCACAGACACAACTGAACAGACAAAGACTGAAGAACAAGAAACAACAGAGGTAAGATTTCACATCTATTTTAATTGTGTAGGCTAGGTAATTAATTATTATTTTTAAATAAACTTTAAAATTACTCACTAATTTAGAAATTAATTCAATAATTTGTTGAAAATGTTATTAAAGACTTTCAAATTTGCACACCATTTATTTCTCTTGATTAAGAAAAGTTGTTTCAAAATGCAGTTAGTTTTCTTGCTAATTTAGAAACTTGAATTAAGTTTTATATTTGAAATTATTTCTAATTTACAATTTGTGTAAAAACTATATTTAAATAAATAATTGGAGACGGACTTTCAAATTTGTTTACCATTTATTTATCATAATTTAGAAAATTTGTTTCAAAATGCAATAGTTTTTTTACAATAATTATTGTTACAATTTTCTTAAGAACTTGAGTGGAAAACAGAAACAATTCCCCATTTCTAACTTTTATTTGTCATTAATTTCCCTGTTGTTTGTATCAAATTATTCGCTTAAATTCCAGATTTTCTATTTTTTTTATTGGAAATGTTACTTTAATGTATTTTATAAACAAATATTTCCTGTAATACAAATTATATATTATTTTCTTAAGAACAAACATTTTTCAATTTTATTTTTTCTTAGAAAAGGAATTTTGAATGTTTTTAAACAATATTATATAAACTCGTTTTTATAAATAGTAAATGCTTCATTATATTATAAAATGGATTTGGTAATACTATAATATTTTGTGTACAGTATAAATGGAAATATGTGGCATTTAGATATATTATGTGGGTGCAGCAAAGTGGCCGAACCCTAACAGTGATGACGTCACAGTGGAAAATAGTAGAAAATAGCCATTATAAATGTTGTAATTAAAAATCGTAGACACGTTTACACTCATAAAAAATACCAGTTTGTGATGCAACGTGTAATTAAGCGCTCAAAAGTGTTACTTATTACTCTCTACCTTAATCTACTCTCTGTGCAATTGTTCTTTAAACCGAAAAATAAAAACAATTATCAAATAATATTACTTACAAAACTGAAATTTTTTAAGATATTAATATATTTTTTGTATATATTTCATTCAATGTTGTTAAATGTTATTGAATTGTGATTGATAAGTGACATTGTTAACAGTTAACATATAGTTTATTAAAAGTTTATGAATTACGAGTCATAATGGTATTTGGGAAAATGTTGAGTGACGGTTGATGGGCGCCATCTTGTGGCGGGAAAAGGTAAGAAGGTGGGCGTTTGTGAAAAGTGATTGAGCTTTGTTTGAGTTTGATGTTTGTGATGTTGTTTGAAGTTGAGGCGAGATTTTGATTGCTTATTTTGGCGAATTGGTGCCAATGGGCAAAGAAAAGCCCGAGCTGCTCCGCCCACGTGGCCCATTTTTGGCGGCCATTTTCTTTTCTTTCTTTCTCTTTCTCTCTTCTCTCTGTCTCCTCTCGTGCTTTTTACACGTTGCAACTTTTCTCGTTGATTCAGCACAAGGCTAGTGGCGGGGAAAGTCCAGGACCGGGCTGGAAATTAGTACCTGGAGCTACAGTAGTCAGTGAGACCAAGAAGACAAACTCCAACAATCACGAAAGCCGCGAAGAGAAACACGATGTTGAGGAAACCGAAGAGATTGGTGGATTCAAAAGAGATGTAAGTTTAAATCAATATTTATATTATTTTATTCTATTTTATTTTATATTTTATTTTATATTGTATTGTATAGGAATTAATTTGGGATTATAAAGTTAATATTTTAACACGAACCGAGTTGAGTTTTAAAATGGGGCGTGGTCTGTTATGCTTCAAGTTTTTAGCAAGATTATTACTATTACCGGTAATTAAATTATAATACATTTAACTAGAATAATTACCTAAAATGAAAAAAATATGTAGTACAAAATATTTAATAAAATATTTTTTGGGGATTAAAAATTAATAATTAAATAATGGTTTAATATTTCTTTTATAATTTGGTTTATTGACTAAATGTTCATTGAATTTTAAAATGGGGTGTGGTCTGATATGTTAAAAGTTTTAGCAAATTAACCATTAATTATTATAATTACATAAAATAACAAAAAATGTATTACCAGAAAATATTTAATAAAATAAAATATTATTTGGAATTAAAAATTAATAATTAAATAATGGTTATTGCTTTTATGATTCGGTTTATAGACTAAATGTTCAATATAAGGTTTAGTTACTGGTGAGTAATAAATATTTAAGTTTTAATTTCATAATATTGTACATTATTAATTTATAAACATGTATAATAATAAATACGAGACTTTATTTAAATAGTATATCTATTATATGTAGATATTTTAAACCGTTTTAAATAAGTTGATATAGAAATAGATAACTACAGTACAATGCAAACATTATTTTTGTTATAAATAGTAAACGATATGAAAATGAAAAAGAAGGTATGTATATTGAACCCACCTATTGTGTGTATTTATGCATTTAGCTTATTTCCATTTGCAGGATTGCATTGTGTGAAATAAGCTTCTGTTTAAGTTGGTAGTATTTAAGTGTGGGAAAATGGCCAAGCTTTTAAAAGTAAATAGCTTCCTTGTTGTAATACTTGATGCTGAAGAGAAGTTACTATATATATAATTGAGGTTGATGATGAAAGAAATGAAAATATGATGGGAAAAGTTGTTGAAACAAGGTTACCAATGTTATTATATAAGGAACAGTAACTATAAGGATGTTTTTTTAAAAAGTCGGTCAAATTGGAAGTATGTCTTTATGTGTAGGAATATTGTTTTTCAGAAAAGTTAAAGATATTAAGTAGACTTGCCTAGTTAAGAATGGAATTTTTATTACTGGAAAAATAAAGTTGTAAATTTGAAATATTAAGTAAAAAGTGGAAAATGAATTTAAATATGTAATATAAAAGTGACTAAAAATAACAAATAATATGCAATAAATAAGGAATAAATAAGGAAGTATAACGTTAATTAATATAAGAATTATTTAGATAAAACCGGAAATTTTGAATTGAAAGTGTGGCAATGCAGATATGCTGTTATAGAGAGAGTGAAGAAAAAGTAACTTTTATCTTCAGTTTAGATTCAATTTCTTGCACAAGTTTGAAAACGGGATTTTTATCTAGCTGGACAATCGACATTTCAGCCTACTTCACTTTCTCGATCACCTAGATTGATTACAAGCCCCTCCCACTTCCTAAAACACCCAACCCGATTGGTTGTCTTTATAGGGAAGATGACATAGGGTTTTTTCCTTGGAAATTTCTCATGTTGATGCTTATAGTACATAGGAAGAAGTGAAGTTTTTGACACTGGCTTGTAAAATATACATGCATAGAATTGGACATTTTACAAGGTGGTTCAAAAGTCGGTGGCCACTTTTGGTGTCGTTGAATCCGGAAGATGTTGAAACAGGCAAATAAAGGAAGAAGTTTTTGGGAAAAGTAGGCGACCTGTAAAAGTTGAAAAAAAAAGAGTAAAAACACCTAAACTTAGCAGGTCTCCTACATGTTTTATAACGAGACTTTGAAAATTGGTACGCAAATGTGAAAAAAGGGTCGATGACCACTGAATTTCCACTTAGGCCTACTTTTTTAAATTCCCTCTTTTTCGTTTTCTATTCCCTTCCTCTTTCCTTTCATTGCATCTTTGCTTAATTCTCTTTTCAAGCAGTTTATTATTTGATTTTAAGGCGGATTATATTAGAACCAAACAATTTTATTGCGTAGACCAACCAACAGCTTTAAATTTTGATTACATCTGTGGAATTCAAAAAAGAAATGTGTTTTATATGCCATTGTGTTTTGTATAAGATTATCATTTCCTGGGGTGAAAAATATGAAATTTTACCTCTTGATTTTACTCGTTATTTAAAAAATAAATGTTTTAAATATTAGTGGAAATTATGGCATTTGTGCAGGATTTCTGCAGGAAATGTACAAAGAAAAATATTTAAAAAACATACAAGGAAAGTAAATGGAGATTTTATTTTAACAATGTAGCAAAAATATATTTTGCATACATTTGAATTAAATTCTAAACAATTTTTAAATTCTCAACATTTAAAACAATTAAAAACAATTTTTATGTTTTGTGATAAACTAATAAAAATATAAATTAATAATAGTTAAGCTACTTATAGCCCTAGTTTAAATGTAAATAATTAAAAATATAACAATTTCAGAAAACAGGAAAATGACAATTAAATTTAATACACATTATTTAAATTTATTATAATTAATTTTAGATTGACAATATTAATTTAACATGTATTACTGTTTTAAAAAGAGTAATACAATATAAAGAATGCAAAGTAGGACACACGTTCAGCTATATTAGCATTTAAATTATCGCAATATAATTGGTTGTTTTGTTGGTCTACAATTCAATAGTTGTTTGAATTTTAAAATGTGAAATTATTGCAATTCAAGTTCCTACAAGGTTAAATAATGACAGAAATATGTTTATGCAATTAACTGGTAATAATTAAGCAACAATTTGGTGGAAATATTTGAAAAGGAATGTTTAAAGATGGCCGCCGAAACGGCCATTTTGAATTTTAGAAGATACATAGTTTCACGGCCGCCATTACTCACACTAACTTTATCTTATTTTTGCACTGGTAATTGCGACCAAAAAACCTTTGTTACTTTTATCTCAATCTCGTACAAGTAACGTACAAATTCGTGTTTTTCATTTTTTTTAGTGGCCTCTGCCGCCATCTTTGATCCTTCTTTTGGCTTTGACCCACTTTTTACCTGCATTTCCAATGAGTCTTGTATTTCTTCAACTTTTTTAAATGTAACTTTATACTTAATCTTATATGAACATGACGGATTGAAATTTCTATAGATGTAAAAAATAAAAGTTCAAAATTGGGCCGTTGTACTTAATCAATGTGTGGGATCTTTGTGTAGGCCTAACGTTGATTTGATCTACACTGTGACTAAATGGAAGAAACAAGTTTTTGTTGTATGAATAACGATTAGATAAAAAATTACATGTCTTTGGAAGTAGGGACAATACTTCATTAAAAAGTTTAAAGCTATAGATAATTAATAAAAATTATTGTGACGTCATTACTGTAATAAAATTATGTAAATATTTCATTTAAATTTGATATAGTAATTAATTATTTTTATAAAAGGTGGATAATATATTTTGATTTTGTAGAAAAATTCTTATTATTTAAAAACCGTGGTAAATGAATGTTTATTATTTACAGGGTGAGGCGCAATTAAATGAAACCTTTCAATATTTTGAATATATTTTTAGTTTATTTAGTTACTTTGCAGGAAAACTGTGTTAAAATTTTAATTTCTATTAAAATAACAGTTTGAACTTTAAGTTGCCATTCTGTGATAGCTAAATATAAACAGATTTAAATTATTATGTAAGTACATTATGAATAAAACTTGACTGGAAATAAAATAAATTGTAATATTGTAGGAAATTTTGATTATTTTAAATAGAGTTTGAAAAGTAGTTGAAGATTTTTAAATACAGAAATAGAATAGTGTGACGATTTTTGTTTTTGAAGGGTAATGAATAATAGGAATATAGTAGAGTAATTGGCACGCACCTGTGATTCGTTTTTAAAGGGGAACAAAATGTTTTTTTCTTGGACACAGGTGAAATTTTTCAAATAACCACCATCAAAAAGTTGTGTTTTAGAAACTGCACTGGACGTAATTACAGCATAACTTTGTCTCCTGTTCCTATTTTTTGCCTTTTATTTAATTTTAAACTGGCTGCCAACTAAGTTTTTGTTTCTTTCTAAATCTCGTTTTCCGAATTCTTCCCCTTTTAAAACCTTTAAACATTCATCTTCATTGCGTTTCTTTTTCATCTTTTTTTCTGTTCTTTCTTCCTTTTTCTATTTTTGACCCTCAACAAAACTCCATACAAATGAGTTTGTACCAAAAATCTCGTGGGAAAATTTCATTAACGGCCTGTGAAAATTTGCAAAAAGAAATGAAAACACAAATCCCAACTTTCAATTTCAACGCAAAAGTAACGAATGAAAACTTGCAAAACCGGCACTAATTGAAGCACAGCGTCGAAAAACGACTCAACTGAAGTTTTAGAGGGAAATTAGTTATGTGCATAATCACATTCGTGATGCAGCCCTCGATAGTTTTTTTTTTAATATTTATGCAGTTGAATCGTTTTTCAAGGCTGCGCTTCAATTCATGATTATTCATGACTAATCCAAGGACAATTTGCATGCAAAAATTAATGCAAAATTGAAACTTGATAATATGAATTATAATTTAGCCACTTTATTTGATTACAGTTTATTATAAAATAGTTCTGTGACGGAAGTTTTATTATAAAAATTGTACATGTGAATGTATGCGTTAGAATTGAACATTTAAATTACATATTACATTTTAAAGCGAAGATTAATAAGCATATTAAATTAATGACGTAATATATAAATAACATGGAACTTATAATACATAATCATTTGAAACTAATAATATATAATAATGTGGAAATTATAAATAATAATGTGAAACTTATAATACGCCTATATAAAAATTTGGAACTAATAACATAGAATAATATGGAATTTATAATACAGAATAATACGGAAATTATAATATAGAATTATAATATAGAATAATACGGAATTAAAAATGCAGAATAACACAGAATTAATTATATATTATAGAATTATGTAAAATTAATTAAGTAATTTGTATTTTCTGTGCAAAATTAATTAAAATATAGGCTACATAATTATGTACTATATTCATCACTTCCCAAATAAAAGGCTATTGAACTCGGTTATAAAGAACTCACTTTTACGTAGTTTATTCTTTAAAATTTAGGATTGTAATTTGACGAAAAATAATGAACGCGTTTAAGATTAATATGTGCAATAAATATAAATATTATGTAAAAAGTTGATGCAACTTTTCTTAGGTTAATTTTTATATTTAAAATATCATTTCTTTTTGAATGTTATATCCGTTTTAAAATGGAACTATTGGCTTTTGCAAATGAGTGGAATTCCTGTTTTTTTGCCGAAGCAGGAAACATGCGCCCCAGGTGGACATTTTGCGTACTTCGTTCCCAAGGACTTATAATACTTTGTGCTTTCAATCCTTTTGTTGCTTTTTTCCTTATCACTAGAAAAGGAATTTAGTTGGTAAACTTTCGCATGAACTCGGTATGCGCAGATGATAAATATGTAAACAAGTCCATTTCTTTAATTCAATATACCTACTATACAGTGTGGGATTGAGCAGCGCACCCTACCGGTGAAATCTTGACCCATAACCTAAGGACTTCAACCCCATTATCTACCTAAATCTGTTCCTGTCACATTCTTGAGCAAACCCTTGAGCAAACCCTATAGGGTTCATTTCCCAATTTCATTCATTTTATTCATTTTTATGATATAAAAAGTAATATAAAGCTACTCGCAGCGCCATCTATTGGCGTATATTGTCAATCGTGATTACGCATTAAAGCTGAAGCATGTTCATTATAATAATTGTTAAAACAACTTGTGAACATTTACCTTCGTATATCTTGAGATTAACACATGTTGAACTTTGTCTCAGGCTAAGCGAATAATTACATCATAAAAGACATTTGCATTCATATCTTAAAAGTTGAGTTGGTGTTATTTTTAAATTTGCAACCTGAGCATGTTCCTTAACAAGGGTTAAAACATGGAGATATATATCTTGATAAATGCGTGAGAAGATAATAAATTCCACTTGGCAAACTGTGATGTTACTCTTATCCTTGGACAACAGTTTTCTTTTGCACAAAACTTTTTTATTTTGCTAAATTAACGCAACTATAATGCTAATAATACTTGTATAATGTGATTTAAAAGTAGGAATATACTGCATTGAAACTTAACTTGTGTCTGAAAGCCACGCCCCCATTCATATACAGTACTTACACCTCCTTTGATTTGCTGTAGGACATCTTCCGAGCATTGAAATACAAAGAAAGAGCAGCCATCAAGAGAAGAGATTCCTCATCTACGGATTCCAAATTTCGAGATCAAGGTTCAAGGTCAAGTGGAGGTGGAGGTAGCAGTGGAAGGAACCATAATGTGATTCAGCAGACGAGTCGCACCGTAGTGGACTCCCAAGAAACCAACGAGGTATCCGACTTCAAAGATGGAGAAGTGACCACCGAGACGCGCAAGACATCTCATCGCGAGGAATACCTGGGTGACGATGTCCCTGATGGAATAGTTGGTCACTCGAGGAACCCAATAATGACAGAGACCCATTCCACGGCTACCTTAACCCGAAGACCCCGCGCTGTAACCGACGGAGAGGCACCGGTTACCTGGGAACGGGTTCCGCTGGACGCCAACGAGAAGTGGGAAAGTGTTTCGGAGAGGATGTTGAGACAGAAGAGGGAACAGTCATCAAGACGTCCAGAGCCAGCAGCTGAAAGGTAATTCATTGGTTCATCGTAGTTATGACTTATTTAAACTAAATGTGGTTGAAAAGACCTTTAAACCTCTTTTCAATAGAAGAAAACGTGAAACCTGCGTTCTGATTTGACATCATGTGAAACCTGTCTATGCCAAAACTTTTCCATTTTTAATTTTTATCCATGTTAACTAACCTCTCTATAGTGGAACCTGTCAGATGTGGATGGAAATCAAAATTCTGATAGCTTTAGTATAAATATATGCAGGAATTTCACCTGTCTATGGTGGAATTTTATTTAAGAACTTGGAATTTTTTTGGAATGTTTGATTAAAAGGCAGATAATTCCACTTAAAGGTGAACTGACAAGGTTTTGTAACTTACCCTGGAAAGTGTGTAATTCTATAGAATTGATGCCAATAAAACGATTGGCGCAAACAAAACTTTTTAAAAAATTTTTTACAAAAAGTTACGAGTAGTTAAATAGGGCGTCATGGAAGAACTGTGTCACCGCGTGTCACGGTGTCCTGTTTTGGCAAAATTTGAATTTTCAGCCAATGAGACCAAGCGCTTCTGCAGTTTCAGCCAATGGCACTAGCTTATCAATGGCACTCCAGTGTACGTATCTCCACAGATAAGAAACAAATAATTAATATCTGTGGTAATAATGCTTCAAATGGCCTCAAATTTTCAGACAATGTTCCTAAATTAGCTGCAATCAAATGCTAGTTTTGTCAGGGTATGTTGCAAAACCTTGTCAGTTCACCTTTAAATATCTGAAAAGCGGTTATCTGATGATGATGTCGGAAAGTGATGCGCGAAAGATCAGCTATCCGTTGGTTAAATAATAATTTCGCCTACAGGACATACATATTTTGTTATATTTTACTGAAAATTTAAATCTGTATGTTACTTCTTAGAATAATCCTTTATTTCTATGTAATCCACTAGTTATTTTAAGATTCCCTCGTAGACAGGTTTTACTGTATTCGTAACGGTGCCAGAGAGATTGTTCCTAGTGCAACCGATCAGAATGCTAGGTTCCACTTTTTACTTCTAATGAAACGGGGTTTAATCTGTTCTATCACCATACAAGGTACGATGCTGTCGACAAGAGGTCAGTGGACATCGAAGAGGAGGAAGAAACCCGTAAAAGCGAGACTAACCGGTGGATCGAAGACCATTTCGGCAGTCAAGACCTTGAGGACAGTGGTCTAACGAGGAGCGTCAGCACCAGTACCCTCTCCCACCTCCAGGACTCTGAAGGCAAGGTTCGAGCCGATGTTGCTGACACCCTCAAGAAGACCCATTACCTGAAGAGGCAGCAGGTACCGCAAGGCAAGTTTCGCAAGGGTCCTGCACCCCAACCTCCACCGCCTCCACCTCCCCCTGTTTCGAACCATCAACCGACCCCCAGAACAAATGGACATACTACTTCAACCCTTCCCAAGAAGCAATACTACCTTGGCGAAGACCCTGGAATCGGGGAACGGTTCACCGGCATGACTTACAAGCACTCGTTGAGGCCCATCTACAAATCGGAATCTCTTAGGGACATTAGCACGTTTAGGAACGGATACGTAGGGCCCAGCACTCCTCCGTTAACCCCAATTAACCCTCCGGTGTACAGTTCTACCCCCAAGTTTGCCACCTTGGGTCGTGATGAACGGGTGTCTTCCAATTCCCATGGCAAGCAACCTGCCGTTAGAACCGGATCTTTGCCATCCGAAGCCAACGGCAACGGAACCACTTCGCGAAGATACCACGTAGACGTGGAACAGCACCAGAAGACACCTTCCTCCACTAAGGTGTACCACCAGACAAGTGAAAGCAGCAACTTGAAATCTTACACTACCTTACCCAGAGCTACCAAGGCACCTGAGGCCACCACCCATAACGGGAACAGCCACCACGTTGAAAAGGAGAAGCTCCCGAAGGCATCTATTCTGAAGACCAGTCATCGCAAGTCACCGGTGCCCCCTTCTGGAACACCGCCCTCTGTTTCGGCCATCATCAACTCTTTCCGTTCCAAGGAGTTCCTGGAACGGGAGAATTCCATAATAACTATGCGCGACGATGAATCCGTTGCCGATAACCGTTTCTCCGGGTTCAGTTCCCGGCCCACGGTACTCAAGACTACCCATGAGTACGTGGAACCGGTTAACACCCCACGGTCGGTTCATTCCCCCGTAAACTCCTTGAGGAACACCAACTCCCCGTCCTTGAGTTCTCCCGTGAACACCTTACGGAACCACCACCACGCGTACAACAAGAACAACGTATCGGGAACCTCATCGCGCAAGCAGCACGTGATCAAGATCTCGATCCGTAGCGATGACAGTGATTATGGAACGCCTGTCAACAGCCCTAAGATCAATGGGAACGGCAACTTCCCCCTGACCTCTTCCCAGAACTCCCCGCAGAATTCTGAACGAGACCGTAGTTACAATGACAGTATCGTGAAGAATGCCATCAATTCCCTTCTGCGCAACAAACCGACCAATGCCAACGTCTCCAACAGTTACCAGGACTATTCCTATTCGTCGTTGTCCAGGAGCAACAAGAGTTCCGGATCGAATTTGGGTGGCAGTAGAACCTGGTTGACGGTTAGTACACCGAACGTGAACAAACTGGAGAACATTCAGGTGCACCATGGCAGGAAGACACGCAAGAGTAGCCAAGGTGAAGAACAGTCCTATAATCAGGCTAATAACATGAACCGTAGTCAGTCCATCGGCAGCTTAAACAGAAGAGGTTTCCCGGCATCCTACGATGAAGAATACTCCTATGGATCTTCCTCCGGAGAATCCCCACTGCCTTCTAACCATTACCCCATCAATACCCGTAATCCAGGTAAATCCAGTACGAAACAAAGAGACCTGGAAGGTGGCTTGAACCATCAGACGAAGCGAAAGCACCAGTTAATGCAGAGACTCCTGGAACACGAGAACAATGAGGGGAGACAATACTATGAAAGTTCCACTAAGGAACGCAACGGTGCGTGGAGGAATGGCAACGGTGTGTCAACAACCGGCATGTACTCCTCATCTTCCCCAAGTCCCCCAACATCCCCGGTTCACGGGCACCGTATCAAGCTACCGTCTTCCATCCCTCCACCGGTTAGGCCATCGAGGTCGCCTCCACCACCCCTGACTCGCCCCTATTCCCCAAGCAACTACTACGATGATTACAACAGCAACAAGGTGTCATCCAGGGTTGTCCTAGGCAATTCAGGAGGGTATTCGGTGAATTCTTCGCCGAGTCCTCCCGCAACGCTACACTCCCGACGTCCTCCATCACCCATCCCACCGACGAGAGATCATTCGGTGGGTAACGATGAATACAACGGTCATGTAAGTGTCACTAAGGTCACTTCTGGCAGCTCAAGAGGATCTGATGCCTCATCCTCAATCCCGGAACGTGTCGAGGTGGTTTCCAAGAAGAAGGTGACTACGACAACGGTCAAGCGCAAGGAGGTTGATCACCCGGATCGCTACCAACCTCCGGTGCGAGTCAACACACGTAATTGATGCGGGATAATAGATGGTCCACGTTCACGGCATGTGACCTTAGGGACTAATAAGCAACCAAGGAGGAACACGCGAAGTGGTGTCAAGTTTGATTTTGGTATCTGTACGCAAGCCTGATGCCTGGAAGATGATGCTTGGAAGCTCTTGACCACTCTTTGGGTATACCTTGATGAAGGTCTTCAAACCTGATCTTCCATGGATCATGAACCTTCAAGTGGAACTGAGGGTCCTGATGGTTCCAGGCTCCAACCAAGATTGTGCAGTTTGTTTCGTGTTCTCAAGTCCTATTCATCTGATATGTCAAGACATTGATGGTGCCAGCTTAGAGATCAATCAATGACTACAATGTCAGTGTTAATATGCTTTTGCATTGAAGAGTACACTGAAAAACACTGGAGGTGGGTCACATCTGTTGTAGCCAATCGTAACCAAGTGGTGTCTGTTATCGCTATGGTCCCCTTCAAGAAAGTTAGGTTCTATTGCTCCTCCCCTTGGGGTTTTTCTGCACCTGCAACTGTTACAAATAGATGACCAACAGTTTCAGAAAAACCTGTCACCCCCCATTCCGAGTAGACAAGCCCAATGAGGAGGAGTCTTACAACCCAACTTTCCTGAAATGGTCTATAACTGAGCTGATGATTTTTGTTTCTTTGGGCTACAAAATAACTTTCTGTATTGTTCTACATAAATCCGTGGAAATAATCTGGTGTGTTGAGTTGTAACCAATTTAATATCGATGTTTTTGTGCGATACGATGAAGATATCGATAATTATCGATTGGCGTGTTGTCACAGGACTTTAATACATGATTTTTGATGAAAATGAAGCCAATATATGAGATTGCCATTCCAAGAAAGTTGCATTCAATCGTGCCATATACCGACATGACCATCATTTCAAGTTAATGGTCTTCAAGATGGCCTCTTATTACATTCACAACTGTTTTAAAATTTTAAATATAATTCTGGATGTGAATCAATCGTGCCAATAAATTGTGAATCGGCTTCTCGTATAATAACAGTAAACGTATCGGTGCATGTATTCGATATCGTAGCGATACATATTTAAAATGAATACTTGTTGATATGGCTGAGGTTTATTACTTTTTCATCTCTTTAAATATGCGATTATGTATGAATATATCGATAGGGATCGATACTAACTTTTTTTTAGGTTGAAAGAATTTTTATTCGTTTTCTCTTCGTTCCAATGTTATCGTCTTATTTTTAAGATAATTCTGTCACTTTTTACGAAACGTTGCAAAAAAGTGCATTTAAGAGGTGTGTGTAATTATATTAATAATGTGACAAGTTCCCAAAATTGCGTTTTGGGTTAATTTGTGTTGCAATACGTGTATGTAAACTTGTTATTAATGTTGTTGATTTATAAATACATCATATTTGGGAAGTTTTCCTTGAAGTTTGTCCCGGTCATATTAGATATGTAAAATTTCACAATCTACGTGAAATTTCCTTTCGTTTGATAGGTCACAATGTATGTATTTGAATATCACGTGGGGTACAGTGGTCTATTGCAGCGCCACCTAGTGCGGAATTTAAACGAAGGCGCAGTCGAGTCGGAGTTGCTTCGCCTCAACCACATATATATTTAAGTAACCGTGCGCCTCAACGGTCCTCATGTTTTGACACATGGATCTGTGATGAGTCATCACGGTCGTGTTTGGGGTCTTCGCCGCCAGGTTGCGATTGTCTTTTATTGTGTTTCGAAATCCTTATGAACAAGCGCGCCACCTGGCAGCGGAGGCCCCAAACACATCCGTGGACTCTTCATGGACACAGTGGCCGAGCGATGACAATAGACAGCTTTGATCGACCGAAATGGGTTTTAAAGCGACGAAATCAAGATGAAATGCAACAAATGAAGTAGTAACACGCATCGTAGAGCATTTTATGATGCATTTCACGGGAAATTTGGAAGGAAAAAGCGGTTTACAAATTTTGCAACTCAAGGTAAGCGTGTTTTTCATTGCGCATTAATTTTTTGCGCCATTTTGATTATGTAATAATGCCGGAAATATTGTTGCGGAATGACCACTCTTATCGGGAACTAATGGGCCAGGAAATTGAAGTTTCTGAGCTCGATGACCGCTTAACACGGCCGAAATGGAAAATGCGTGTTTGGGGTTTGTGACGTCACAAGAGATACGAGTTGACATTCGATTTTTCGAATGTTTTATTATCCGCCATGATGTTGCGTGGGTTGCGTGGGACTTGCACTCAAGGTCGGAAAAGGTGTTGCCAACTTTTCAAGGTTGATTCACGTGTTCACGTTCACCTGTTGACTTATCACTCGACGCCCAGTACCATATAAGTGCAATTGGAATCGCAAATTGCGAAAGAAAAACTAGTTTCTGAGAGACATTGCTCGTTTTGGACGCGGCGTTCGGCGAAAATAGCGAGGCGGCCATCTTGCAATCGCCATTTTTACGAAGCCATTCGTTTCCTTTATCATTGACATTCTTCACTGATGAACACTTACATGTCAACCGATCTAATCTTGACAAAATGGTAAAGTGGTGTGATAAAACAGGCACTTTCATTTTGTTGCACCTGATTATTTCATCACCAACAATTCCTTCTCCAAAAAATTGGTTTGTGCAATTTATTTAATTAATTACAGTTTAATTTTGTTTACTATCAATAAAACTATTTCTATTATATCACAAGGCCAGGGGGATGAAACAAATGAATAATAAATAGTTATATGCAGCACCACTTGTCAGATAATTAAGGGTGGTTACAATTGAATTATTTTTTTTTAATAAATAGCCCTGGAAGGGGTGTGGGTTAATTAGTCGAATTAATTCAAACATTGGACACTTCTTAATGTAGGGGTTGAGATTTTATAAGTTGGATTTCAGGGAGGGTTGTGATTCAAAAAATCAATTTTTTATTGGACGTCCTTTATGGATGACCCCTGAACTTGGTATCTATTGATGACGTCACGTATCTTGAGGCTCCGTGACGTCTCCCACTTCAAACCTCAACTTTGCACATTCTTATTAATCCTGCCATAATCGTTATTTTTATGGTTTATTGGTAAACATTTTTAGTTAAATTGTATTGTTGGAGATGGAAGCAAGGATGGAAGCGCCCTCTGGTGTAATGCACAGGCGTAACGTTGATAAACCTAAATTGTATCGAGTCATGGCGCTCCTGCTAATGGATGGATTGCGATGGATTGAAACGTAGTTGAAAATGGCGGCGATTTCGAATGTAATCTTCATCTCGGAGCGGTAAAAAGCTGTAAAAAGTAAGCAAACGTATTTGTTATGGGTCTTAAAACGTGTTTTATGTTGGATTTTTATGTTTTACTTTACTTTACTCGTCTGGAATAGTCATATAGATAATTATTTGAACAAAAATATAGGGAAATGTCTGGAAATTCGGACAACTGCTTGAATATTTAGAGAAAACTCAGGGATTTCTTAATCCTGAAATATTATTTTAACAGCTATCTGAATCAATTGATGGCAAGATTACAGACTTATTGCTGTAGTATTTGTTATAAATCCTCAGGGAAAATCAGGAAATTTCTAAATTGTACAGTGTGTACCTGAACTGGAACAATATGTGAAATTTAAGACAGCTAAAACCAATTATTGTGACACTTTTGTTTTAATTATTTCTTCAAGCTCTTATAAATTATACAAATTACTGTTCCGTTTTATTTAAACTGGAATGAAGGCATTTTATTAAACCACACATTGCAAGCATCAGTTCATCTCGTCTTTTATTTTCTTCGGCTGTTCTTCTTTCCTTTTCAATTTCCAACTCCAACCTTCTGGATTCCAGTGCCAATTGTTTTTCTTGCCATTCTTCCTTCTGCTTAAATCTTAACAACTCCATCTTCATGTCATGCCTGTATCTTTCTTTCATTATATCTTCATCCGCAATCACACGTGTCCTTTTCACAAAATTTCCACTTGGAGAAGGATCAGCTTCAGGTGATGCTGCATTTATAAATTATTTCATTTAATAAATTGAATTTTAAAATTGGCAACCAATAGAATTAAATTTCAAAATTTTCTTACAAGATCTTGACAAAGTTTCTGTTCTGTCAGTGTCTGCAATTATCCTTTCAAATTGTCGTTTTTTGGCTAATATTACTGCGCAATTGCTACTACCACTGTTGCCATTAACTTGGTCATGAAAATCATCGTACTTGGAATCCAAGCCAATCTCCATTATCATTGGATCATTTTCCTGTTCTTGAAGATTGATAATTTCTTGGAGAAGTCCTACTCGTTCAGCCTTTTGCTCTTCAGTTCCAGCTCTATTTTAGTACAAATAAAATTGTAATTAAAACCCATAGTAATGTCAATGAGTTAAAGACTAATTGTAATAAGTCTTACTTGGATTCCAATTCATCCTTCTTTAATTTCTTAACTAGAAGCTCTACACGTTCCTTTGCAGTTCTTGGTTTTAGATCGTAATTATGAAGATCCATGAGATTATTACAAACGCTAGTCCATTTTTCTTTGCGGTGAAGCCATGGATTTGAAGATACTGTTGCTTTGAGAAGCTCAATGTCTCTTTCAATGTTGAATAAAAACCGTCCAGGTCTCTGTAACAAAGTAATATCAATAAACAATCGTTTATTTTAGAATGCAATAATAAAATTATGACTATTCTATTAAAATTCATAATAAAAGAAAGTTTTCATTTGTCTTATATAGGCCTATATTAAAACCAGGAAGCAAAATGAAGGTGTTATATGGAAATGCTAGATAATATTGTAAAATAAATTACAGCTGAAAATGCAATAACTGAAATTTTCTATTTATACATGAATCCCTATTCCCATGTTAAATTTTTTTTCTGTAATTGAAAGTTTTTTAACTATTTTTGGAGCAGGAAACTGTTGAAAAATTTAAGGAAATATAAACTGAGTTACAAATCATTGAATGATTTATATATTGCAGATATTTAATCGATTTTAAGTGCAATTAACTTCCTTAAATATGAAATTTTCCCCATTTTCCTTGGACTTTCAGTAAGAAATGGAGATTCGACTGCATATTTTAATGTTAAATGTTTTGTGAGGAATATTCAATTATGTTTGTGTTAAAGTCAAAGTTTTTTATTTGATTTTAATTAATAAGGTACATGTTTGGGGCTTCACTGCATAGCAATGCTTAGCTATTAAAAAAGGACTAGTCCACTTAAAGGGGTGGTAGCGTTTGATTTGCACATGCATGAGTGACTAACTACCCCTTTAGGCGAGCTATAAGTGGACTGGTCCATGCCCGGGCCTTGTGTCAAAATCATTTTATAATTACAATATTTATGTGTAAAGTTCTTTAAACCAACTTAAGGCATATTCAATAATAATTAACCACCCCTATATATGCATGCATGCATACGTTTGTGTTTGCGCACTTACGTATAGGTCCACATGCAGAGTTTTACCTCAAAAAAACAACACAAAAACTATAAACATGCAATGCTTATCGTCATATTTACTTTTTCTGGCCTGAACGCGTTGGAAACTGACTGTAAATCCATGTAAATGTTGTATTGATGTCTACTGCGAAACGTTCAAAGTCAAAGATGGCGGATTGAGCGTTGCAAGGTTTGCGTGCACGGTGATTGCATCCGTAGCGAGACTCCTCCCGCACGAGAAATGGGCGTGGCGAACGTTGGACGTATTTAAAGTGGGCGGAGCTACGTATGAAGCCACGTCGTGCGGCTACACTACTGTGTCACTTCTTATTAACGTTTCCATATGGCAAATATTTCTGTTTAATTCAGGTTATATCACCTACTATATGCTACATTCATTGGTAAATTGTAATTAAATGATAATCTGTCACATTTAGATATAATTTTTTACAGTATAAGTGCACAGCTGTTTTGTTTAAAATTCTGAAATGAATGTTTGATATTATGAAAATGTAATTGTATAGTGAAACCTGTCTATGCTGGAAATATTGACTTGATTTGGGACCATTGACTGCATATGATAAATGTTTTAAAAATAAACCTCTGCATGCTGGAAGACCTGTCATTGGTGGAAAGTTTATACAGTCCCTTGAGATTCCACCATAGACAGATTTTACTGCATATACTATATTTATAAATACTAGTAGTGAATTTTTGAAATTATAAAAAGCAATTCAGTGTTTTTGTTTCCCTTTAAGCCACGCCCACTCAATTGTTTTAATGAAAAATAATTTAGCCTGAACTTGTTTTAGCATATTATTCCAATAATATTAAACCTTGTTACTGTTTTGTAAAGTATTATTATTATTATAATCCATTAGGGTCTAACAATGTAAAGTTATGGGAATTTGATTTGCAATTTGTCATTTACAATTTGAAATTGGAAATTTAAGATTTGAAATGGAATTTAAAATATTGTAATTTTAAATTAGATTTCATTTTAATTTTTAATGAACAACATTTTATCTAAATTACTATTCTAATGATTTAGTTCGCAACTGGTTAAACAACAATTGTCCCACTTTACATTTTAATCCCCCCACACACCCTTTAAAATCGTGACGTCACCTCGTCACGTGACGCACATTACAGGTCAATGGCAACAATAGGGTGAACTTTTTTGCGGGGAAAATTTGCAAATTTGTCGGTAATGTTTCTTTTTTTAAACACATCGGACCTTTTATCATAATACAGTCAAAGTGCAGGTTCACAAACCGACCTTTTATCTGACCTTTTCTGTGTGTGCTAACATAATAGAGTTTGGTTTTTGGTGGGCGTGGCCACGGTACTGAAGTACCGCCCACATCCCCCTCAGCTTTCCTTTTGTTGTGTGTGTTTTTTTGACAAGTATTTTTTGGTGCAGGTATTTTGCAAAAGTGGACATGCGAGTTGCCGCCTTTCTGTTCACTTTCACCATTGGCGATGCGGGGTGGATGATGACGTCAGCCGGTGACGTCACAAGCAACAAAACTCAAGCGCACAAGTTGCACTGCAAACTCGCCCAAAACCAACTCTCCCTATAAACAACTCGGGTAAGTAAAGTCACTTGTTATTCTTTACTGCATTTATATCTTAATTGCGATGTTAAATTCGACATAAAATATTGATTGTCACGTGACCAAAAGTGCGAGTTGACAGTTTGATTTTGTCACAATGATGCCATATTGAAGTTGTAACATTTAAACTGAAATTACTAAGGAAAAAGTAAGTTTATATTTGTAAAAACATTATTGAAAAAGTCAGTATAAATATTTTGATAAATATTTTGGAATTTATATTTTGAAATATAGGCCTATAAATAGATAGGGGAGACCGGGGATGGATGCACCACTGGGTATTATGCACCAGTCGATCTAGCGTTAAAACCACGTTTCTA
>JAQFZQ010000897.1:0-24816 GCA_034696005.1 Glomeris marginata
TTTGGGTAAGTTGTCCACCGACGACCGCCATTTTGCCACTCCACAGCAGCCAATCGAAGCCGTCGTGAAATAGGTCACTCGGGATTATTCCTTGATTATTCCATGCAAGAGCCATTCTGGAACCTTTCCGGCAAAGATACCATGCAGAAAAGGGACTATTTTTCGTCGTGCATTAACATACACGTTCCAATGTACAAATAGTCTGCCAACTATGACTGATTTTGAGTTTAGGTGGTCAGATTAAAGAGGGTAACCCATATGTAATGCTATGGGACTTTTCGATTCCATGGAAAAAAAGTCAACTTTGTCAGGTGGTCAGCATGTAAGGGTGGTCAAGTTCACAGGTTACACTGTAATAGGATTGGGAAATGTACATATTCCTATTCTACAAACACATTCTGAAAAAAATATGCTTTCCTAAATTATCGTACCTAAATTTACGCCCAATGGCTCATTCTGAAATGTATTCCATCCCATTGAAAGCAATCTCGTCTTCCATCCGAAAAATCTCCCATTTTCAACGAGAATGGCAAAATCGAAGTTAGCATAAGCATCCCATATGTGCAAGCTGTTCCTTGGATAATGCTCATCCCATTGCCAACTGCACGATCACATGCTATAGGGATACTGTCAGCAAAACGGAATTGCCGACCGTTATAACAATGCCTATAGCTGTCTATATTTTGGCGGCTGTTCCTTTTCCAAGCTAGCCACTATTACCATCAAACTATGTCAACATATGTGGTTAACAATGTTTAGACATGTCAAATTTTGTTGCATTAATGGACAACATCTGTGATCAGATCGCAAATATAGTTATAACTATTGCTTTTAATAGAACCATGAAATTGCACATAATGGCTATCACCAACTTGGTCTAGGAACTTCTGCAGAATTTCCATATATAACAGTTTACCCACAGCTCAAGTCAAACTAATGGACCTGTAATTTCAGACCTCATTATGTAAACGTTAAATTATATTGACTATGTTGACAGATTTAAAAGAGTCCTAGCTGAACCTCAACTGAGTATGTGAATGCTTGAAATATACACATCTCTACCAAGCAATGCATCAATCAACAACTTAACCCACTTCTTTAAACACAATTGGAAAGCTGCCATCTAGAGTTGGTGTTTTATTTTGTCCTATGTGACTTATATACTTAAATACCAGCTGTAGTGTCTGTTTATATTTTGAGAAACGGGCTGGAAAGGGGAAATTAGCTTGTGTTCTGTTGCCAAGAATGCATTCGTATAAATAACTTAGAACTTTTTCGAAATGCTTCTTCTTGGGAAGTTTAATCTATTCATTCAACGAACACACAAGGGGCGAAGACAGTATTCAATGCCATCTATATTTATGTTTGTAGTGGTTCATACTAATCTGCTGATTACTATTTTTTCTCAGTTTTCCAGGTTTACCAGTGGTATGAACCCTGTATATTAATTTTGTCTCTGTATATTCCGAAAGGGGAAAACTAAATATTAGTAGGCTTACAAATGCACACAATCAGCACTATACAATGATGTCAAGCACACCGTGAGCACACAACTCTTGCATTTAATTTAGTGAAACCTATGAAGCGGGACCACCTGTCAACCAAGACCAATTTCACCCCACCTACCAGGGACTCTTGCTGACAAGTTTTACATATATTGTTGACGACAAAACGTCAAGTCCCTGGCTATAGGGTGTTCTCTAGAGAGGAGTAAGAAATGTGGGGTAAGTTGCAGGTCGAGTGACTCGCTGAAGTCGCAGTCAACAAGGGCTCTTTGAGGAAGACTGAGAATGAGAAGAAAAAGAAAAAGAAGAAATAGTCTCGGTGTCGTCGTGCTCATCGAGTTGGAAATATCTGCACAGGGCAGTTGTTGGCGACTCGAGCACAACGCTGCTAAGAAGTTCCAAAGATGGAAGGGGGAAATGAATGAAAGGAAAGAGGGATGGATGATATCTTCTGGGCCCGACAAATTAGTGACATCCGACTGAGTCCAAATTCGCCTCTCATTAAGCATAAGGCCAGGTGCTCCAAGTCGTTTTCAGGAGGGGTTAGTGTAAGCCCTACTTCTGTAACAATCTGAGGTGTCAAAAGGTCACTTAAGTGTAGCTTTTCTGACTCTGAGCTCTCAATTCACCTAAGAAGTGCTTCATCAAATTACACTTTGTCAGTGAATTATCGACGCTTTTCCACTCATTTTACATTCAAGTGATCCATATCTCACTCATTTTCCAGAAGTCGGAGTCATATTCTACACTGAACAAAGATCAGTTGAAAAGAAACTATGCAACCATGGAGCAACTCTATAATCTCAACCAGAAGCCAAGTTCAGTAGCTAGAAGCTCTACACTGGGAATGGCATTACAATTAATCATGTGAATAAATAAATGCTAATCACATTCTTAAGAGAAGTTAAAAGTCAAGTAGGGATTTGGGATTAAAAGTTACTCCTTCAAAAGTTGCACTACTTTAAACAACATTTTTTGGACATTCCATCATATAAAAAGCAATGTTTTCCAACAGCAATTTATCCTTTCAATTATGATTTCAAACAAATAACGTTACACATTTTGGAATGTAAAATATTGGGTATAAAGACATTGTTCTATAGAAATAATAAGCACATTGTGCAAGTATCTTATATTTATGTTAGGATTATTGGCAATTCCAAATAGTAGGTGGTTAAATATTTGTATGCATGATATAATGAACGTATACACCCATGAAGTTAATAAGATTTATTCCTCAACTTGACCATTAACTGCACCTTTTGTGAATTAATATGCAGAAGTTTGTTACACACCTCGATTACATGAAGGAAAGTATGAAATGCAGATGCGCATGGGTTGGTCAAAGTGTAATAATTTATGGTACTGAAAAGGTCACTTCATGAATAATGCAGGTACCTATACAACATTTCTACTATATTAACAATTCTGAGATTTCATACTTCATGACCAGAATGCCAATGTCAGAATTTATTTTCTCATCCAACTTTATGAACATTAAATGAATAACAATGTATTATTGCATCATAATGATACATTTTTGTTGCCTAAAGGGATTTCTGCATTGACATAACTATTATCTGAGCACAAATTGCAGGAATTGTATTGAAAATGAATATGAATTCAAATGAAATCAAGCATTTCACTTGAAATGAATGACAAAGGATGAAGAGCATATAATTGGCATTATATGACACTGGTGTGTAAGTGGTGTGAGGGTATTCGAGGTGAACCTAACAAGCTGGATGGGGATAATCAATTTGTAATTCAGTTGACAGTTTTGGACAGTTTAATGGTGCCTGGAATAAATTCGTTAACACCATTTCATGGAGTCATTATACTGCTATACTTGAATGGGGAATAAAATGTGAAAGCACAATTTTCTCAAATTGTTTGCTATTCATAACACCCAAGCACGGTTATTTCAATGAAGTAGGAATGAACCACCTGTTCGAAAAGCATTTTATAGCCAAGAAAATCTAGTACAAACGAAATATTTCATGCAATTTAGTCTTGTAGAGCAAGTTCACTTTTAAGAATCACATGTTTCAATGAAGTCTTTCACCTGCATGTTCAGGGCATATAATATGAACCCAGCTTATTTCCGAACCATAAGCTCCAAGATCATTGCTAAAATTGATAGAATCCCTGAATCCCTACACAAAGAATAAAAAGTATAGCACAACTACTAAATGTTTAAAAGGAATAGAGGGGAAGTGCAAGCATGCAGGAGAGTATTATATGGGAGCTAAGCAGCCGGAGGTGTTGGTCCATGACGTCAATGAATGTCCTGTGAAGGGTGAGGCACACCAAGGTGTGACATGCACATGCACGACTACACTGTTGCCGGTCTCCACCAATTCAACCAAAGTTAGGCACACCGAACAAGTAACAAGTAATATGTGAAAGTAGCACAAAGAGGCAAAGAGACGCTTCACGCGTTTCAAATCCTTCCGCCATTTGCTCAATAGCATATGCACAACTTTGATGCAATTGCAAAAAGCCTGCGAGAAATAAGCCCCTAAAGGCCCTGTATACAATGGGTTTATACGTTCTTTCCTTGCAGATTCTGTCTGTAATACCCTCCCTATTCCCCTATATCTATATAGGTTCTATTCAATTCGACTGTAGACTGAATTACAACAAAGTGAATCTGGATTATACATCATTAAAGTATAAAATGAAACCGGATAACATATGAAACATTTGAAGCATCACAGGCTTATACTCTGAAAGTGCATTCATAATTCCTGAATTTATGTCACATCGCCAGCGAATATTTTCGTACCAGCATATCTGAAATATCTTTTTTGAATTAACGTATATGCACATTCGATAACATAACGAAAAATGGGACTCACAAAATAAATTTAACATCATTAGTAAGGTTACCTGCATGCAATATTTTGAAGTGTACCTACTATATGTCATCACACAAATTTAATTACAATTATAAAATATATAACAAAATGTTAATTGAAATTAATATTACACATTATCTCTTATTAGAATTGTATAAGTAGATTGCGTGGAGCGAGATATTTCTGTGTTGTTTATGTTTGCAGAGTGCAGAATTGGCCAAACAGTGAACATCATCATGCAGCCTTGTGAACAGATGCTGCACAATGTTTGTTTGCTTCTCTGCATTACTCGGAAATAGGATTTCAGAATTAAATTTGGAGCAAGAGATTGGCACACAAATTAGGAAATGGAATGCTTTGAGACCAATTTTATGATACTCTACAACATTGAAGCTGGAACTAGGCTATATAGTGCTCCATATTTGAAATTTTTTCCTACACTGCGCACCAAGATAAATGAAAGAACATCAGCAAAGATAATCTTTAGAGGACGAGACAAAATGAAATAAAAATCACTAAACAAAAACCATGACAGGAGACAAAAAAACTATACTATATATTCTATACCACAATAAGTCTTACAGTTAAAGGTACTATAATATTTCGTATAGACGACGTCATTTTAACTCGCTCATGTGTATCCGGTCATAAAAATGGGGGAACTAAACCAATTTCATCCTCAAACGTCAAATTACATGCGCTTGTTGGATTTTTTTTACGTATGAAATGACCCAAAAATAATCCAATTCTTCCAAGAAATGGCTGTGGCAGTACTATGGGAACGTAGATAAAATGCAATGAGAAAGAGCATAGCCATAATACAATCGGCCAATTGTTTTATCAAAGAAAGCAAGTCACCGAACTCTACGTTATTCAATTGTCAATTCAACAGTATCTAATTTCAGAGTATATGCTCTCAAGAATTCCCATGAATTCCAAGTGCACATAGAAAAATGCCAGATATTTTTTAATTGCCATTAATAAATATGCATGCATTTCATGCATGTATGCGCCACTGGAATTTCAATTTACACGGGATCCTAAGAATGACTATAAAATGTTATATACTGTTTCAAAACAAGCCGTAACTCTAAATATAATCGTAAACGAAAAGATTTTTCACATGCAGAGTGGACAGAGTAATTTTGCTGAAACCGGTTCCGGTTATACAACGATACCTACAATTACCGTGTCATTAATCGAGTCGCCTGTAAATTACTGGCCATCATAAAATATGATGCAGTAAAAACAACTAAACAGCGTATATATTACCTCGAAAAGTATTCAAAATCGTGTTTCATGCTAAAAGATTAATTCCGATCTCTTAGTCATAAATAAATAAGCAGAAATAAAAATGGGATGCTGCTATAAAATCTTTGCATAAATCCACCCATAACAAAAATTATTGCACTTTCTGAATTAGAATTCTTTAAGTATTCCAAGATAAAATGTGCCATTTAGATTAAACAAATTTAGAGCCAAATTGTCTTAATTATTCATTATTTCTAGCTATAGTGTTATACAGGGCGAGTCAGTTAAATGGCATGGGACATTTTATTCCTTAAATGTGTGGGATACGCTGTTCACACCTATTACCAATAATGAATGATCAGTGCGATGGGCCTGCTCAGGATATGCAATCGCAAGTGACCTTCACCATTTCCTTCAAGGTCATTCGAATGCCATCTTTTAATCCATAAAAGACAGCATGCTAGTGTGAATTAGAAAGTTGTAGCCAATAACCTAATTAGTTGGGAAAAAGGTGTTCCTGATTTTATGTTCCTCATGAAATGTTTTAAAAAATGTACTAATTGAAGAGCTTTAATATCAGGCGGCAGTGCAACAAGGCCCTAGCAATCATTGCAGGAAAGCCTGCCGTACCAACAGGTCTACTGCAGTTAAGTAGCTAAACCAGTGAGTAAAATGACATTTCCTTTCTTGCATATCTTAAATAGTAAATATTAATTAATTAAGAGCAAGAAACAACACAATAACTAAAAAGTTATAGGATACATCAGTTTCTAAACCATGTATTGATTGGCTTTTTCTTATTAAAAAGCTCCAGGTGTTATTTGGTGCAGTATTGAAGTCATACAGGGTAACACTGATATAGCAATAAATATGGTTGCAAGAAATTAACGTTTCTGAATTGAAGAAGTAATATTAAACATATAAGTACCCAAAAATCTGCGGTGTCATAATTAATATTCTACACTTTATTCTGCACTATAATGTATACCAACTCACAACTGATCGACCCTAAATGGTGAATGCACTGTATAGCATCGAATGGAGCTTGAAATGCTGCTGCCAAGCAAATGCATAAACTAGCAATATTGTAAGAAATATGTACAGATAAATTTAGAAATGATAGCAAGGCCGGACTAAGTTAGACATGCGGTAAATTTTTTTGTGTGTAAATGGTTCTAGAATGGCGGAAGATTTTTAAAGAATCCAAGACAGGCAATAGCCATAATTACATGTCTGGAGAGGTATTAGTGGGCGAGGTTGGTCAAACCGTTTAACCCTTGCATACTCTTTGCGACAGCCACGTGGGAGTAATTCGTTGACCGTCGCAATTTAAGACTTCAAAATGGCATTTTAGGACCTCATTGCATACTAAAGCCGGTAATTTGACTCACGTCCCATCAACTTAATTTTTGACGCACCCTTTCACAACATATACGTTTCGAAAAATAACAAGAAAAACAAGGATAAATGAAAATTGTCTGCATCATATTTGAAATACTGTTTCCAAAATGAGATATCATCATATTACTACTGAACGGCGTATATTTGAATGTATTATGTAAATGAGAAATATTTCAATTAAATTACTGTAATTCAATTTCGCAGAAATTAAGCCAAGTGACATTTTTACAAAAGCAACTGTATAGTAAATTAAATTACTACTTGCAGCCATACGGTGTGGAAGATGCAGAACTTGGGAGCTAGGCATGCATTGGAAAAGACCGGATTCGCATGAATGTCTTGCCAAATAATAATGTCTCTTCATAAAACGACAGCTGCAACACAGACTGGCAATTGCGGAATTTTGTGGGAGATGAGAAATGACGAGAAAAGTGGAAAAATAGCAATAAGTGTCGGCTTTCATTCAAATAATACGCGAGGAAGAAGACGACTATGATGAAGAAAAAAGAAGTAGAAAAAGAGGGGTGGTGTTTGGGAACAGCTGCTGCGAATTCACTTTTTTTTAACACACCCCCAACATTATTCTCATATCACCAAGAAACGACCCAAGCCCTATATGCAAGAAGCAGACTTGGCAATCCAAAATTAGCCTTTAACGGATTCACAAAAGAAAAACAATTGGTTCAGTCAGAAATTCATTCACTCCAGATATTGGTATTTCTGAATATACATTTCACACAATTTTCTGACTTATTGAACAGTGTTTGATTATGTTAAAAGTAGCCTACATGGGATGTAGTTAAGACAATACTGTACAACAGTACATATTTATTTATGGATAGCAAATGGTGCCAATTGATGACTTCATACACTAAGCTGTCATTGATTTTCGATATGGTTCTAGAAGCAAAGTGCGGCTCATTTTTCAATCTGTGAATTCGTCAAAATCAGAACACGCAAACCCAAGCACAGCAAATTAACTAGCAACAACAAAAGTTCCATTGCAATTTGTCATCCACTTCAGAAGTTTTCCGAACACTATGAGTAATAAATATACAGCAGAGTAAGCTATAATACACTGAACACTTGCTGTACATTGGCCATAACTTATTTTACTTCTCAGTAGGTGGCAGCACTACTTTGTATTTCACTATTCCGTTCGTCTTATACATTATTTATCATATGGATTAGCAGACAATTGCTGGAAAATCGGAAAATTCCTGAATTAGGTTTCAAATACGAAAAGTGGTATACTGATCATAAACATTTCAATACTTATTCATTCATAATACATTAAACTTTGTCAGTTAACATAAAAGGGGATTTGTTTAACGATAATTCCATTTCCTTTAATTTGCTTTCATTTTAACGATGAGGTTTCAGCATATTTGGCAAAATCCCTTAATTGTATGGCTATAGTAAAATATATATGAAACGTATCACTGACAAAATTATGCAAGACAGCAATGAAATAAATATGGACAATATGGTTGCAACCAACAGGAAATCGAATGAAGTAGCAATTATTATGCACAATTATTAATATAAAATACGATATGCCATATATAGTATACTACATAGCCATTTTGTGAAATTGGATAAATCTCCAGTGAATATTGAAATCTGCATTTAGCATTATTTTATAGTTTCAATTTGCAACATGGATTAATTAATGGCTTTCTTTCATTTGTTGACGGAGGATGAAACGTTTGTTTTTTAAATAACAGTTCCTTTCGATGGTATTTTATTATAGAATTTAGTAGTACGGTTTGAGAGTTTTATTGTTATGCAATTTGTTTTTTTGTAGCGTTTTTAAATAAACGTCGTTAATGGGATGGAATGTCTGCTTAATGTCCACTTTATGTCCACTTTATCCGATGCAGTCATTTTTCCTAAGGTCAATATACACTTTAAAAAATAGTTTAAAATGCTTGAAGTAAAAAACGGCTAATACTTTCCGAATATTCCACACATATCGCAGAAAGAGAAATTTATGCATAAACAAATCAAACAGCAAATAATATTGTTAATATCACAACTTCTAAGGGTATATAAACACATGTAAAATGTTAGTTGTACCACATTCATAACACTGAAATACTCGTTCTCTTGGGTATTAAAAAAATAAACCTTAATGTACTTGAGATTTACTTGTTTACACATACCATTATTAGTTTCAGAAACAAAACACGGTTACCATGTCGTGCCATGTAATGTTGCCAGTAAATCCTCGTTTTCTACTTTAATATAGAAACACTACACTTTTCTTGTAAAACCTGCCAAGGCTTAAAATGAAAAATGTTCACACCTGCCCCAGTTGCAGTATGTATAAGTATACTAACATTTAAGTCAACATATTATTTTTTAAGAATCATAACTTAATTCAATACAAACGTTTGTTGAATTATAAATACAAGAACTGATGAATTAACAACTATCAACGTCCTTCTAAAGAAGTTTTATATGAAGAAAAAGAACTTGTATATACTATAGCGAAATATTGCTGTTAATTTTTGTAAACTATATTGGCTTAAAAAGTTCGAGTTTATTAAAATAATAAAATCCCTTCAGAATATATATATATATTACCTGCATATATATTTGAATTTCTATTTCATTAAAAGGCAAAATAATTCAGGCCAGTTGCACAGCTGATTGCTTTTAAAATGTGAAATATTGCAAATGAAAGTTGACAACTTCACTCATGCATGATATGGCATTCTGTAAATTAATTTTACATGTAATATTAGGAATATACAGTGACAATCTTAACCATTGTGAGTTCGTTGGGATCGCCCTAGTTATTGTATTATTATCAATGAGAAAAAGCGAAAAGGAACTGCGTGCAGGAATATATAGGTAAAAAGATGCCAATAGAATTGCAGCTGTTCTTTTCGGTTGCAAGCACGAAACAACGCAATTTCCACACACAAGCGCATTCAAAATTCATTTGGCTAAAAACCAGAAGCAATATGTAGGGCACGTCACCGCAAATAGCTGTTATTGGACACGCCTCCAAAACGAGCTCAATATTGATTTTTCTTCATTTATAAATAATATCTTAAGACGTTTCGAGCTGCGCATTACACAAACTTATACCCGTTATAAAAGTTGGTCAGGAAAAAAGTGAATAACTCAGCATTTCCTTCATCGATTTAGACCCTTCAATTATTGGATTATATTTCGGGCATCCATTCCACCATGCGTTAACTGCATATGGCTCACGGCTGAACAGTTATTAAAAATAGAAGACAGATATAAGCATTATATTTTTGGATTAATTATTTGCAAAATAATTCCATGTCAAAACTTAAGTAAACGCTACATGATATGGGGGCAACATTAACTCCACAACCTGCTACCATTCCAGTTTTATATGTTTCAGTATCTACTAAACAGAAAATTGGTAATTATTCTGGTTATTCTAACATGCTATACTTGCATGCATTTTCAAATTAAATGAATCTTTAACAAATCTTCGTTTTTCTGCATAATTTGCACTAAAATGTATAGAGTAATTTATAACTGCAAAACATTTTCCAAGCTATACTCCATGCATTATATTTCCTGCATGAATATTGAACAGATTCTATCAAAATCACTTTTCAAATTTGATTTGTAGATTACAAATGCAACAATAAATTATACAATCCATTTCAGATATCTTCTTCTCGATTGGATCTGTGTAGCATTGGCATGGCCAACTCGAGGGGGAAAAAAAGCAGCAAACAAAAGTGTCCTGGGTAAATTGATTACACGCAAGGCATTTATATGGCAAACTTTAACTGCAACAAAACACAAACGTATATTGTACAATGCACACAATACGACTTGATAAACTCCGGGCCAAATGTTTTAAACGAAGCAAGTGCATCAAGGATGGATCATTTTGATATCCCAAGGGAAAGTTGGCGGCGCGTGAACCGATAGCAACTCTTCCTGAATTACGACCAGCTTTTATCCCCTTCATCTAAATTAAAAGCCCCTTTCTCCATTTCCTTCCTGCATGCACATGCAGAGTACGTATATATCACAACGGATATCAGAAATCTGACCCCCACTGATCCCCCCACAAAAGATGGCTGCCACGATATAAATTCACGTTGAACACTGCTATACTTATATACAACCAGCCTCTACGTTAATTCCTAATAAACACTTTGATGTCTGCACATTTTATGCTTTACTTATGCATATTTAAAAACACATTTCTAAATGACATGTTCAGATCGAGTTCAAGGATCCATCATGGAGACAATATTGACTGTTCTTTGTGGTGTCAAATTGCTCAAAGTGACAGAAAATGTGATTAAAAACGCATGCAAGTTACTTTTAGTTTCCATTATTTTCAATAATTGGAAATGTTTTACTAGTATTTCTTAATTCCTGGCGTTTTCCAGATTTTCCCTGTTGGTATAGCAACCCTGATACAGAAACGTTAATGATCATAACCAATTGAAATATTAACAGATACATATGTACAGGTACACAGGTACATATGTAAGTTTGCAAACTATACTGGAATTACACTGGAATAATTACACTCTGCACTTGATGTTAATACAAAAAATTTAAAAAAGTAATAGAGGGTTGTATATGTTGTATATATGAATAACATAGAAATTAAATTACACATGGAAAAAGCTTATTCGCCTGATCGCAAATTAAATCGCAAATCAATTTGCGAAGGTGAAAGAATGGAAAAGTGACGTTTTTTTTGGGGGGATAACAAAAGGCTGTGAAATTTGCGTGATCGCCTGGGCTTTTGTATATTGCGAAAAGTTGAAATCTCCGTGTACTGTATATAAAAGCGTTATTTTACGGCGTTATTTTGTTGGGTCGAATTTTTATGAGCTGCATTTTTGCGTGATTCGTGAGCGAAGGGTGGAACTTAGGTGCAAATCGACCATTAAGGAGCATTAACCTTTTTGGCTCAAAGTCGTCTTTCCTATACTAACGGTATTGTAAGCCCATGCTTCTCTGTATAAGGGCGACCATTATCGAGTGACATAATGCCAAAAAGAGTGGTGTAATAAAGGAAAAGCCGCCTCGCAGTTTCACATTTCGCACATTGACAAAACCTGCTATTACAGTTCGTCTAACTTTATATGTTCCGTTTCATTTTCAATCATTTTTATCTCTTTTACCACGCCACAGATAAAATAAATCATAAACATGGTGTTTCAAAAGTGCCTATATTAACAGAATCACTCTACTCTAGTTAAACTTCATATCTGATACATGCAATAGTAATAACGTGCATGTAATGTTTTTAAAGGTGAACTGACAGGGCGGTAAAAGTGGACTATGACCAACCCTGCCATTGGGTAAATTGGGACTACTGGCCAATTAGTCTGTCCATGATTGGCCAGTTCACCTTTAATAGCTATCATGTGTGCATGAAATATGAAATAATGTATTGCTTATTCGATCCATTGGGCGAATTCTAATAATAGTTGAACCAGTTGCATGTACGTAGAGATCAAACTTTAGGAAATTAGAAATTATATAATATCACATGTGTTTGCATCCCTTATACATTACCCCAACAGGTCTCAAATCAACATAATCATATCCTCCCTATAAGTTTGAACAAGTGCTTGCTAACATTATAATTTGAAAACAGAATACAGTACCAACGAAATTAACAGAGTTAATTCGTCGAAACCAAAGAAGGTAAAAAGTACGAAAGCAATAAAGTAGAAAAGGGAAAAGCTTGTTGGCTTTCGACCTTGCACATGCACTTTTCCACCCAAGAAAAATTAGCGATAAAAAGCGAGGGAATACTCGCACTAAATTGAAGTAGCACATGGGAAAAAATTATTTTGAAAAGAAAAAAGAAGGGCAATGATTTATCGCAGAATTTATTATGTTTTCCATCTCATATCGAATAAGCTCGCAGCATATGCCGTAGAGATAAAAAGTAGGATATACACCTAGGCCTAGCCAATTCCTTTACTCCTTAAACCTTAATATTTTAAAACTCAAATATCTCCTGCATTAAATAATTCACCGGTTCACCTCAAGAGAGAAAGACATGCACGAGGGTTTAATACTAAAAAGGTGAAGTCTCCATGATAAAAAAAGTGAAGAAAAAGTACAGAAAAAGCAGAAGTTTTGAGAGCCGCACAGCTTAATATGCAAAACGCTGTCATGTATATTAAATGAATTTCGGGGAGAGAGTGAGTGCCAATCTCAGTTCGAATCTCACAGATTCAATTATCGGTTTATGTATATTCATATACTTCCTTATATACATGTATATAGGACACATTACCTTGTGTTCATCGATCGATCAGGCTTGCACGGTGATGGATGACATGCGAACACGAGCATGTTTTTTTCTCAATTGCAAAACGCCTCAAGTCCAACTGCATGGTCCTCGACGAAAAACCATCTGCAACAACAATTTTAAAATGTCAATTAGTTTTAGGTAGCTTTGTTTTAAGCCGTTTCGTTATTGCAACAGGGAAAGTAATGGGGAAAGTGACCAAAGGAGGTGGTGGAGGAACACAAAAACCACCACATTCAGTCTTTCCATATACATTAATTCAATTATATGCACACCCCAAAGTAGGCTTTTTTGTCAAATTGCATTTGATACCCTATGTGCTTATTGTTGTATGTATTATTAAGCAATAGGGTTGAAAATGTTAAAAAAATATGCTTATGACCGAGCAACACACAAACACACTACACGAAATCATGGATAACAATTCTGAATTAACATGCTATATAGCTCTGCTTCTTGCTTACAAACTGTAGTTTGTATAATCCATAACAATAGTGGTTCTGTGACCCCTTTTTGCTGCAGATTACAAATAGTGCTTTTGTAGAGAGACACCTTATCAATGACTTGCCAAAATTCAGCATAACTAATTCAGCACCAGAATCACAGTTCACCTATTTAGGTAATATTGCTTCAAAAAATAATAAATTTGCACAGCAATGTTTTGTAATACTAAATATTCACTGTGCGTTGTCTATTATTAGCTAATTATTATTATCCAACATTTGACCAATGTTATTTCAAACACATTAGCGATAACATATCTGTAATTTATATACAACCCACCCATCTTCAAAACTGGCGAAGATAAATTTGGAATGACCTTGACGGAATGTTCCAAGGTCAAAAATATCGTTACCAATGGATATCCCCCCCCCCAATGATATTACAGATGGAAACATCACTACATTTACAAATATTCACTTCAATTTCAAGTTATTAACAAAAAAAACCAGACTTTCCTGACACCCTGTATATAGGTGTCTTATTTGCAACTTTAAGAAATATGCACTTCTGCTGTATTAAGTAATGTCTGCAATAATCTATACATTGCAACCACTTTTAAAACCCTTGGGATGATACAATCCGATTCTGGGCATTTGTTTCCCCATTCGTATATCAAATTCAAGGAACCATGTTACAATCTACCTGCAGGCTTTTGATGACTTGTCTACGCACTCATCACAAACATTTACTCATGCACCTTACTGTGTATAGTCAAGCCGCTAGAAACAAATTTAATCGCAATTATATGCATAAGAATTTCCATGCATAAATTATCGATTATACAAGAGTTACTATTTCTCAATAATATATAGGTAATGAAAAATGCTTTGTGCATATAGCACGGTGCAATTTCACTAAATCCTATAGCGGTTTGGATGTATAATTAATTCTCAATAGCAAATAAATGTTGCAACATACATACCGCGAATGCAAATCAGATATAAACAAGAGTATTCATTAATATTTCAAAAACATAATATTTAAAGACATGAAAGCATACTTAAACCCAACAGCGTAGAATAGTTTGTGCAAATTATATAATCTGCAAAATGTATAGTATACGAAAGGGGACAATTTGCTGCACAGCTTTGTAAAAAAAATTCACAATTTTTACAACTTTTGTACAACGGTATACTGTACATCAACATTTTCTCATGGGAATGTCAGTCTCAAAATGCTACCTTGCAGCCAAAGCTTGCAACAGCAGAGAAAGTGAAGAATCTTAAAGCATGTAAAAGGTAAGATGAGCTGGAGGCTAGGATAAGATGGCACCAGGGGAAATGCAGGTTTCAACTGCAGTGCAGCAATTCGTGTTTTAGAAAAACTTGCACTGTGTACAGGACATCTGTTTCTACTGTTTCTGCGATCGATTTACCACATCGGGCTAAAATTTTTAGAAAATACAAGCTCATATTCAAAATTTGCTCATTGTTTGTTTTCATATGAGTAAAACAAAATTAGATGAAGGTACAGTGAACAATACAAGTGTAAATATTCAGAATTTTAAATCGCAACATGGGGAATACATATTCCCTTCATTGCATGAATGTTGTCACAAAATCACAGATTCAAAAATTATTTATGTAATAACTATTGCTTTTTTCAGACATATCGAGTCATATGGAACTAAAAGACCTAGTCAGAAATATTACAAATTTTTTTGAAAACTTTGGGGTTTATATAACTTGGAGAAAAAGTGGAACGAATGCTCCATAGGTTATAAAAACAACGCCACCTAGCGCCCATTATGTTCCCTACCAAAGCAGTAAGATATCCTCTTAATAACATGAAAATATTTGTCAAGCTATCAAAATAATGGCTGAAAATTGTTTTTTGAAAACAGTTGTAATGAGGCTTGTCCTTCCTTTGTTGATTGATTTTTGGCAAGCATGTCTGAACAACTCTCTGCCTTTTCTCCTCGTAATGTTGAAAATTGATTCAGCAAATTGCCTGTGCTATTTGCACTTCTTCCAAGTTTTGTTTTCTCCGCTTTAAGTCAGTTGTGCTGGTTTGCGCTCTTGCAAGCCTTGTTTATTTTAATTATTCTCTTTGCTTTTGAACAGATTTTCTGTCATTTCTAACTTTTTCTTCATTTCCTCCTCTAATAACCAATCTTTCAAAATTCTTCAATTTTAGCTTGCTATTGTTTCATTTCAAGTAGTTTCTGCTCAGCAAGGTAGGAATTGTAGCTTTCACATGCTAAAAGTGCTTGTGCTTCATGTGTACATTTTGACACCTTTGACCCACTAATTTAATCAATCAACTTATTGGAGGACAACTGGCAGAATGGTATGCGAGTCTCAGACTTTGAAAAGCAATTTCAGAAATGAGATTGAAATTACCATAAAAGATGCAGCACACTGCACACTGACAAGCAACATGGGCCAACAATACACAAAGGAACAGGCTCTCCAAATTCCCAAAAAAACCTCTGGTTCCAACATTTCCACTAGCTGCGCTTATTTATAACTGTAGTGGAACCTTTGCCATGTGACTTTTGTTTAGTAGTATTTCCAAAAAAGTGGCTAAAAGTGAACTTTTCTCAACAACAGAAACAGTTACAAAAGTGACCACTGGGAAAAGTGACCGAAAGGTGGAAAAGTGACTTATTTATCAGTTCTTTAAGCTATGCATTTCGGAATTCTAAAAGTTGGATGGCTTAATCAATATAATGAATAATTCTGCAGCCACAGGCTCATGGACCATATCATCGTTGCCCGGTCTACGCTTCCAACAAAGTCCAACAATCCTTATACGTATTAGAGCTTAAACTTCTTAATACCCTCATCTGAACTTGGCAACCAATTTCACTCATTTACCACTCACTACAAAAATAAGTGCTGCTATAACAATAGTAAGGGTTTTTGTTTAAATATACGAAATAGTGTTCCCCTGCAAAATAGGTATCCTAGAGAAATAAGAGAATCTGCCGCTAGATGATCAATACTTGTAATGAATATGAATCGAAAGAGTGAAACATATCCCTGAAACATTGACTCAAACCTTTAATTTTCTTTTAGGTACCTTTCGTATGTAACAATTAAATGGCATGCTTATTTGCAAGTTTAATGTTGGTGGTGCTGGCATCAGGGAGAAAATTCTACATTGTGAACTTACAACTGCCAGGTGGCACAGGCTTCATTTTAACTCACTGTTATTCATTCGCCACCTGGCGGTCAAATAGATAACCTTCCCAATGTAGGATACCACCAGGTGGCATATTCTTCTTTGAACCAGCAAAATTACACATATGATAACAATATTTGCTCACATTTTATATTTGTACGTACTACTATTTTTTTTCGAATAAACCACTTCACTAATCTCTCTGCTCTGATCTAGCGTTCTAATGCTATATGTATACTAGGCACAGTCAAAAAGTTAGTAACGGTAACTTTAAAAAAATATGCACTTGTCCTGGTTTTTCTTATTTTGTTATATACAATGCACAATTGTGGTCAAAAACATTGTCACGTTTCTAGCTCTTCTGAAAAGGCACTGACTGCCAGCGCCACCAATTGAAACCCCCTAACTAATCACCCCATGGACTGGTCTATTCATCTATTAAAGGGGCAAGGTGCATTGCAGATGTGAAGAGTGGTCATGTTTGTCACCAAAGTTATTGGTGTAACATACCAATACAACACAATTTTTTGGCCGCAATTGTACATACTTACATACTTACAGTTTTCGATTTTGGATCTCAAAAACCTTTATAGGTTATTTGGAGGTCAAAGTTCACCTGTACATTCTATTATTAGCCCCACCTCATTACTAATAACATCATGTCGATCAGATTTTTAACTTACTGCAATTTTGTACAATAGGAAGAAATCATGTTATGTGGAACACCCTGTATATTGTGGTCACTGTTCACAGATGCGTAGCTACCAACAATTGGTCTACCCGTGTCACGCGAAGATTACAACTAAATACAACTTTGCCATCAAGTCCCTTCAATAGTGCTGTCATTATTACCATGTTGCATTAATAATAGTAATCCTTAATTGCCTAACGTTCCTTTCCCAGAGAATTACTTGAAAGAGTTGAACAATTTACACAGAGAAATAAATCCCCCATCTCCACCACTTTTCCAGTCTTTGTCGCTCCCATTACACTAACTGAATAATTCATTATTGTGAATAAGACTTGGTTTCCATGCCCCATTTTGCTGCCATCCATCTTGATCCTACACATGATCCACCACAGATAATTTTAGAGTACTGGTGAAAGATTCTTAAATCTTTTCCTGTTTTTACAGTCACACATCTTCTCACAACAGTCTGTTGTTCTCTCTTAAAGTTCCTGAAGTCATATGACCAACTGAATACAAGAAAATGTCAAGATAATCTACATAGGCTATTTGGAAAGTATTAGCCGCTTTTAATTTTAAAACCCAAAGCTGCTGTAATGTCAAATTTTCAATAAGAAAACGTTTAACATGCATATTACTAGTCATTACTAACAGATGTATGTGTACTTTGTACCACTGTACCAATATATTGATACATATAACTTGGGGCCGCAGCAATAGATAGGCTACAGTATGGTGCCCAGTGCATCCTGGCCTCCGACTGCAGGACAGGTTTCAGCCAATCAGAACGTGTCAAACATTTCACTTGATTAACAAATTCTGCTCTGGCTGCCAGTCCTGCTATATTGGGACCTTGGTTCAAGTGCTCCGACCAGTTCCATCCCACTCTGCTTATTCTCATGGACTTTCTCATAAACTTTCTGAGTTATATTCCTTGCAGCTATCATACCAACATAAATTTGTATATCCAGTAACCATTCGACAAAGTTGTAGCTGGAATATTTAGCAACCTTGGCTGTCTGACGGATGCAATTCATCGTTTACGTGCTGCATGTAGCAGTGATAATGTGCAGTATTTGCAGCAATGCAACTATTGCATTAAAAATTTCTGCTTATAGGGGCACAACTGCAGTCTGGTCTTTTTGCTAATATCTTGAAATTGAAGTGAATATTTGTAAATATAATGACGTTTCAATCTGTAATATAATGGGGACATCCATTGGTGCCAATATTTTGCAATACGACAAGATCATACCAAATTTATATTTGCCAGTTTAAGATATATGGGATTGCATAAATTAGAGATACGTGACCAACGCTATTTCGAGCACATTGGTGAAAACAGATATTAAATCGGTAAAGGAGAAGAGGAGTAATCACAAAAAATAATTTGCATTTGCCCCTAAGTTGTCACTACACTGTTGTCAACAGGTGCAATGAAGGGAAGCATGACATAGATTGCAGGATTGCTGTTAGTCTCTGTGCCCTGTTATGTAAAGTAATGCAATTGTTCATGCGTGTTGGGGCGTCCATACTGAAACGTGCACAGTTGTCCATATAGCTGCAGAAAGATATCATTTTGAACATTTCATTTAGTACATTGCATAAGCTTTTCCAACCAAGAACTACACCACACGTTTGGGAATGATTCTTTGATTTATTTCAACAACAAACCAAGAAAGTTTGTGGTTATATAGCTTCTGATACGAACAATGCAAGCCACAACTGAAAATTGCACTTCATTATCGTTAAATATATACAAAAGTAGCCTATATTGCATGGCACAATGTATTATTTCCATTCAGAAAATAAATCCATAATGACAACATGGATTCAGGAAATGTAGTGTAACAGCTTCCATTTTGCCAACTGTGTACTATAGTATGTTGGAAAGGGTACAATAGGGCAGTAGTGCTTCACTGCATAGCATCTGTTGTCAACAGTGTAGTGCCAACTTGGGGGAAAATGCAAATTATTTGTTGTGATTACTCCTCTGTTCCTTTACCGATTTCAAATCTACTTTTGCCAATGTGTTCGCAATAAAGTTGGTCACAACCTCTCATTTGTACAACCCAGTTATCTTCAAAACTAGCAAACATAAATTTGGAATTACCTTGACGGACTGTTGCAAAGACAAATACATCTTCGCCAATGGATGACCCCCCCCCCCCATGATATTACGAATGGAAATGTCATTATATTTGCAATTATTCACCTCAATTTCGAGATATAGCAAAAAATATATTTTACCTGCTATTGACAAGCAGGTAATATTATTAGTTTATTACAAATAAATGATAAAATTTAGCATTGGCAATATATGCGCAGTTACAAGCCGATTTTATAAGTTTAGCAGCCTTGTCATTGCATAACTCTTTAACGAGAATTACATTCTGTATTATGAACATAAATTATGCGACCATTATGGCGATTAATGGATTTTTAACGTGCAGAATCAGCGTTATATACTTTAGTTGGCGGTGATATAATGGCCGTAAAGTTCAGTCCAATGCGGTTTCCTAATTGATGTTTTCACACAGATCGATATCTCACAACACTAAAAAAAGCATGCTACATACACCGAGCACAGAGTTCAGTGATCAATATCTCGAGCCATTGTATCTTGCCTTTAATCGAAAATCTTGAATGGACCTCAATGGTTTTTATAAAAAAATGACCTGGATTCCCATCAGGATGACATCAATATGATGCAACTGCAAAAACTATAGCACAAATCATTGACGACATTTCAGAAGGAAAATTTCAGCCCATTTCATTGCTACATTATTCATGATGTGCATGGGAACCTCAGATATATGTGCAACCTCATGCAGTGTATAATTATGGCTTACAAAAATATTTTGTTTAGCGTTTAATAAAAACAGCAAAAACGTTAGACGTATTTCTAAACAGACTATTGTAACATGAAACTACTTGTCCACATACCCTGGAAAGTGTGTAATTCTATAGAATTGATGCCAATAAAACGATTGGAGCAAACAAAACTTTTTTGGAAAATTGTTACACTACAGTAGTGGGCACCAGAGTTGAGGGTCGACGAGTCACTGTTACATGCAGATGTACTCTCTAAACAGGGTACCACCTGGCTGAAGGAACCTGCAGCAATTATGTGGTACTCTAAACAGGTGGTGCCCTGTTTAGAGTGTACATCTGCATCTAACCGTGACTCATCGACCCTCAACTCTGGTGCCCACTACTGTAAGTTAGGAGTAGTTACAGAGGGCTTCATGGAAGGACGGTGTCACCGCAGTAGTGTCACAGTGACCCATTTTGGCAAAATTGGAATTTTCAGCCAATGAAGCAAGCGCCTCTGCAGTTCCAGCCAATGCCAGAGCTTATCAATGGCGCACCAGTGTACGTATCTCACAATATACTACCCCCATTCCACAGATATGGAACTAAATAATTCATATCTGTGGCAATAATGCTTTAAATGGCCTCAAATTTTCAGACAATGTTTCTAAATTAGCGGCAATCAAATGCTAGTTTTTTATTTTCAGGGTATGTTTCAAACATTGTCAGTTCATCTTTAATTATAGCTAAATAAAAGATAGGGATCCTCAATTTACAATCTAACAGGGCATTTCATGAAGTAGTATTTCCATGTAATACAGCTGTATTATCAATTAAACAAGTCACAGTCAAAAAGTTAGCTGCACTCTCATTTAAAAAAAATCATATGCTATTCCAGTTTTTCCTTTATACAAGTAATTATCAAATTACTTAATCACCTACTGTAGGGTCGTACGTTCAACTGCAAATTATCATTTCAAGTGGTATTTGGAAGTGATTACATAATATTTCCGCTTTTCAAGGGCCTGTAATTTCATTTGACTGAACACATTTCCGCCTATGCTTATTTCCACTCACAACAGGCAGATCCTATATTGGTTGTGAAGCATAGCATAAGGCATTCATCCACATGAACATGAAGGATATTTACTTGCTTGGACATATCAGCAAAGAGGACAAAGTGTTCTATACACATGTCCACATTGCTGGCACGCCAAGCAAGAGAAGTGACCATCTGCTTTGCAGCTTGTTTTTCCTCACGCCCAGCATAAAAAAACTCATCAAAAGCCTGCCATCAATGGCGTGTTTCCACTCGATTTTGTAACATAAGTTATAAAAGAAATACCTGCACGGTCAACTCAGCTAACAACAGTTTGGTGTAACCTGCACACCTACATTATACCCCGTTTTCCACCACGCAATTCGCTACACCTATAACCTCTTTTACATGCATATATGTACAACCATTGTTACCTATATTATACAGTACACTTGGGAGAATATTGCGGATACTGCCGCATATTTCAATAACACCCACCCCAGAACATAAATAATTCATTATTTTTGCAGCTAGAGCTCAGACAAAGATTATGCACACTATATTGATTCTCTGTTTATATTCATTGCACATAAGTGCTGGTATACAAGAGATATACGAGACAATACGGAATGAATCATGTAAAATGTAAACTGAAAAAGTGCATGATTAACTATTTACGCCCAAATGTCTTTGTAATGTAGATTAATTAGCATTCATGCTTCGATTCATGTTGCTTCCCATCGTGGCATTATGATGCATAAAAAATAATGGGAAGGAAAAACAAGGGTGGAACATCAGAAATTTAGGAAGCAATTACTACCGAGTTTCTAATTTTATGCTTGTCATTGCTTAACATTGTTAATTGCAAAATACCACTATTGATTCGAAATCGAGTGTAATTCACCAACCATCAACCTATACACTATATACAGTCAAACAAATCACCAGTTTTGTAACCCTCCTACAATCCTCGTCTATTTTAAGAAAATTAAATGCACAGACCTTTCTAGAATTCATAGAGGATTGGTTATAGAAATCAAGTATGCTGGAATTTTATCAAAATAGCGAAAAGTCTAGAAGTCTATAGCTTCAATTTTCAAAAAGTTGAGCTTCCTTGTAACGAATATGAGCCCAAGGGTAAGAAGGATCATTTTTAATAAGGCAATCATAAGTTCGTATATCAGTGGCTCAGTAAGTGAGCAATTGATACCAGATATACCTCTGCTACTAATTTAAAATAAATACTACACAGCTAAAGTCAACAAAGTATATGAACTAATATGTACTTGCAGGGTATAAACCTGATTAACAAATTTAGTTTTATTATAGCTGTCTCACACGTTTTGCTACAACACTGCATGGACCTATGCTGCAGGGTTGATGCAAATTAAAACAAGACATTTCCAATCCATAAAATTACCTTAGAAAGTTTATGAACCAGCTAGTCAAGATATTCGTGATGTATCATCTTCTCTATACAATAATTGTGAAGTGATTATTGTAATAGCAACGTTTAACGTGTAAGTGGGTTGTTAGACTGGCTCAGCTAGAGATTTACATACCTAAATATTCACCAAAAGTTTATTAAGTAGGCGTTCGTACCGTAGTTATAAATAACAACGTGCAAGTATTCACTTTGAAATAAGGTTAAATTATCAGTTATACTGGGATCAGCAACGACCTTAGCATCCAAATTCAATGCACGTATTAACAAGATGGGTGGTTGGATGTCTCCCTGTTCCAGGGAAGGCAAAACGTAAGGGGAGGGAGAGAGACATGCAGACCCAAGCAAGTATCTTGCAACAAAATGCCTGACGTCACTAGAATCAATTGTCTCATGATCTGTTATCTGTCTGATGTCCAACATATGTCAGGGATTTAATTCAACCATCCCATGTTACTCGACGAGGAAGTTTTAAATTATTACCAGAGGTGCAAATCGTGGCAAAAAAAATGGTGTCCGCACCATGTAAATGGTAAATGCGCCAACCGCGAGATCAACAGAGATTAGGAATATAATAAATAATTCAATGCAATTATTACCTAATTGGGCCGTATCAAGCAATTCATTTAGTAAACAACACACGTGCGGCTTTGCAATTTACTCATGCAATTCACGCGCATAAAAGTAGTACTAATTTAGCAACGCACATGTTGAACCCTTATTTTTCCCATCCGTGGGAATTGTAAGTCATATACATACTCTAGATACAAACAATTTGAAAATAGTATTGATCAGTTACACTAAGCAACAAAAAATTATAATTGAACAATACTTATCTAATATATTGTGAATGCTAAACGTTTATAAAAACAACAATATCTGTTGGTTCTCAAATAAACCAAGGAATACTAAGGTTATTGAATGGAAACTCCAACCAAGCAGTGCGATCGATGTGTGACGAAAAATTGCCCAGAATGCACTCCGTTTGGAACTAAAGGTGCGAACTTGTGACTGAGCTAGCACAGTAAATATTCAATTTACTGGATAACACCCAAGGTAAGAAGTGTTCTACTACAATTTAGATGTTATTGGCAAAAAACAATTGTTGAAATACTTCATGTAAGTCCATTATCAAATACGAAAAATAATGGCACATTCAATGTATTGATAATGTTTCCCTTAATACAAGGTGCATTTAAAAAATAATTAAGGACCAACCGATTATAAAAAACAAATAAGAGAAACAAACGTATTAGTTGTCCCATGTACATAAGATCCCAAAGCAATTTTCTGCATAATTATAATTTCCGAAGCAATGTTGTTATCGTAAACTATTTTTTAATAACTTCTGCATAAAATTCCACCACCTGAGCCAATTCAGCCTGTCCAGCCAGTCCAAAGCACTGCCATTTTCAACACCTCACTTTCTTTGAATTTGATTTAGATGCAAGCACCTCATATAATCTCTGTAAATAATTACCCCATAATAATTTAGCAGCTATAGAATACCATACCGTTTCAATTTTAACCCGACTTTATTACCGGATTCCACAAATCTACCTGCTTTTTTTGAATACTGAAATCCAAGTCCCAAATACAATTCTTGCTCTAAACTGCCTATATCCTCCTTGATATATGTTACAGCACCACCCTCACAAGATCCATAGCAGGAAACCTTGAACCAGTAAGCCTCACAATTGCTCCAGGATCATCCCAAACAGCGAATTTCATGGCAAGATGACCATAATATGAACGGGCATCGTCATGGTGCTCCATACAACTTAGCGGTTTCAGCCTCCGGCTACAGCAAACAGCTTAAGGCAGGAACACATGTACATTTATTTGAATTCTCCACCAATAGATGGCAGTGCAGTCGCGGGACAACGTGACG
>JAQFZQ010000898.1:0-24809 GCA_034696005.1 Glomeris marginata
GATTCGGAATCCTGAGGACATTTCCAATAAGACTGTATCGGTCTTATGCAGATTGAGTTACTCCGATGCCCTTTTTTTCGCGCCTAAGCAATGACAGCTAAGCGCAATCAAGTTTCACTTTGAATGCCTACACTAAAAGTCGAATATCTTCTAAACCGTGATAGCAGTGTCGATTCCCACTGCTGAACTGTACATTAATTGCAGTACTCGAAGTAGTTTTCAGGTAAACCATTTAAATCCCTCATTTTTGATGACATTCACTTTTGAATTTAATTCTAAAATCACTACACCAGATAGCGGGGAATAAATGATCACGATAAATGCATAGCCCACCACTAAACAAGCATGAAAAATCTCAGCTCTGTGACTGCAAAACACCTGATTTTTCATGATTTCCCAAATGTAATCAAATCAGAATACTATCCTGCAAATATTTCGCAAAAAAAATATAAAGCTCGCCCAAAAACGAACCTGCAAGTACGGAATCATGACTACCTTGTGCAATTTATTTATTAACTCTAACCTCAGCCATACATTTATTGCAGATTTTCTAAGTTGACAACTGATATGCATCCAGTAATGCACAGTAACCACCAGGGCGCCCCATGTTTCAATAATTTCCATCTGTTGTCATGGCAGCAGCGCAGCAAGATGCCAATTTTATATACATATTATCACTCTTGATATTATACCATTTTATACACCGGCCTATATATAGTCACGTATTGTCAATGTCACATAAACAAGGCAATAAATGTTTACGACTACCTTGTGAAATCATCAACTACTTATGTAACGTCGCCACAACATTGCGATATAAGCGTTATCAGCGTTTTGTAAATGGCAATATAGGATCGGCACTGGGTGGGTCAAAAGTATCTCCCTAGAATCGCACGTTATCGGCACGGCGATCGGGGAGTTACTTATGAACCACCCGGTGAGGCTCTTAAGCCTTTTTACTTCTCTCCGGAAATCTGCTCCCCGGCGAATCGGAATTCCTCCTCTGGATGGCATATTACGCTAGATTGGGCCTGAGATTTTCCAGAGCGTGGTTTGCCGATGTTGCTTGTAGCGTGATAAAGACGGGAAAGTGAGGAATTTCCTCGCCGAATTACCACATGGCCGAGCAGGAAGAGCTTCATATCTGCGCGGAAAATAAAATACGTTATACGGCCAGCAAACAAATAAACAGCACGTGTAAAATTAGAGAATCCAACCTTCTATGCGAGTGTGATCATGACCGAGTTGACAAAAACGGCTCACGAGTCTTGATCTTTTTTTGGCAACGAGCGAGAAATTTCCGCCGAATCGGCCCTCTTTTCTCTATGGCGCAATCCGGGGAATGTCTTAAGTTCTGACGTCATCAAGGGGTCGTTCAAAAATTACATTGCGCAATATCAACAAGACCCAAAATAAAAATTACATTTTCAGTTTCATTCAAGTTAGTTGTTTAATTAGTATTGTAATTATCTTGCCCAAAAACCTAATTACATTATATAATGTTAATTAAGAATTTTTAACATACATAAAATTTTCCCATTATTAGGTAACCAGTATGAAGTTTGCAATAAACCTGAATATAGCACACGTACCAAAATAATATTGATCATACAAGTAGATATACCTATGGATATACTACATGAAAATGAATTAATTTATTTGAGGGATGGACAACATTTTGTGCGCACTTTGGTAATTTAATAATAACCATGCAAAACACGAAAAATGCAATTCACAAATTCCATATTGCATTGAAAATAATAAAACTGGTTTTAATTTACAAAATACAATTTCAACTGATAGTAATAGTGCTGATTTGCAAAAATACGTTATAACGGAGAAAACACTGTAATCAACGTTATTTCCTTTTATGTAGTATTTATACAGAATTCAGAACAATTGCAAATGTGATCTGAAATTAATTACCATTACAAAATAATATTGTCTTACCAATGAAATATAAAAAAATTCGCATAAATTCAATTCCTAAATCTTAAAACAATGTACATATAGCAGATCACAGTGGGAATAAGTATTTATACGTACTTGGAAGATATAATAAACAAAAATGAATTGAAATAATTTCTAAAAACATTTTGGCCCACCAATAAATTAAATTCAGTTTTGTTGGGCTGTTAATTTCATGAAGTATTAATTTACTCAAACTGTAACAATGTAAAATACAAGATGGCCGTTCACATATTATTATACAAAGATCAGATCATAATTAACAACACGGAACACAGCTACGATTTGCTTGTATGCAATATAGAAATCAAGCACAATGTGCTAAATGTTTTCCTAACTCAACAAAATACAATCTCATTTTTCGATGATTTAACATTTTCAAGTTTCCTTCTTCGAGATACGCCTTTTACAGCGAGGCTTTTAAATAAATATCTTGCTATGATGCTTTCAAAAATGCACCACTAAGGCGAATCCCTAATAGAAAGTACAAAAAATACACTTGGCCTTAATTGTAGGCCTTCCAGATTTTATGCTCCAACTATTTCACAGTTTTAATTCAATAACAATATTTATAATTTCCAACTTATTTTTGTTCAATGTGCTCAAAACATGTGACATAATCTTAAGCTAGTATGTATATAAAACTGCTACATACAAGTTCAACTACATTAATATTGTAGAGAATACTGATGATGCACATTCGTACGAGATTTCCACTCCAATGACAGATCATTGATGATGGCCTTATAAAAAAGTGACCATCTTAAAACAATATTCATTGAGCACTGTTAAAAACATTTTAAATTCCTACAATAACTCTCAGAAGTAGGAGGACAGTTTCTGAAGAACAGAAGGGTCATTCCACAACATATCACCAAATGATCCCGCCTATCGGATATTTTAGTATGTTGAGCAGAATTTTTGAGAAATACTTCATTTTGTTTTACATTTACAATGAAAAGATCATTTTCAAAATCCCAAATGATTATATTTTCCTTCCTAAAACAAATTTTTGTCTCAACCCATACACAATTTTTGTTTGTTGTGACACTCGATGACTCGGATCTTCATTATAACCCAATACATAAAATGTATTACTAAGCTAATACTAATTTAGTGTCCATTTTTCCAAGTGAACAGACTATGTTTATTAAAATGAGGAACTGCATTTACCCAATGGTTGAAATTTGATTATAGTGGAAACTCAACTGTAGGACCTGGCAAAATGACCTTTGGTACGAAAGCAATAACTGGTTTTGTAGCAGGGAAAATAAAATTAATCCCGTAATTTTATAATTGCAATAGCAAAACGTAACATTATAGACTGTTAGTTTGGAAAAAATCTGAAATTTTGCTGACACAATTTACAGAAAGATGCAATACAACATACCTACTGTAAGTGCCATGAAAGATTGTGCCGGAAATGAGAAGAGTCGACTCATTTTATGGGTCGGGGTTTGATACTGGCAATGTGACCCTGCCAGCCTGAACGCAGGTGCATCAAACCCCGACCCCTAAAATGAGTCGACTCTTCTCATTTCCGGCACAATCTTTCATGGCACTTACAGTACATACCAATTATCATTATCCAGAAATGCAATTTTGTTTTCTAATAGTACTAGTATAGTAGTTATACATACTTATTACTACTATAAATTTATTTTACTGATTTCTCAAAAGTAGCAGTTAGTTTAACAAGGGATCGTAGCCAAACTTATGAAAAATATAAGTTCCGAGATTGAAAATACAGGTTTTATAGGTTTTTATATGTTGCTTGCTACGACCCCTGAAATTCTGTTACATAAAACTGTTTTTAGAGTCATTGTTACTGCATCTGGCACACGTACACCGACTTTGGTCTCATTCGCCAAGATCCTACAGTATCATCTTTAACTTGTTAAGCCCACATAACATTACTTATTGCTTTTAAGTATATTTTTTTGCCAAAACCCAGTCATGTTCCCAGACAGAGCTAGAATAGACATACAAGCACACAATGTGCGTTCGTAAAACACCCAAGACACTACTTAAAATGACACTGCTTAAAAATAGCAGGCCGTAGAATGCTTTAAGCAACTGTGTTGGCAGTGGAATTTCTGTTTGCTTCGTATGTTGTGAATTAAAGTTTGGTTTAAATGACGGTTTCAGAGTCATTCATATATATAGGACTTGGCCGGCCATTATGCACCGAAGTCGGTCTGGAGGTAGGGTTAGACTGATAGGCCGGGTTCACGTGTCCGGTCATCACGGCCAAGGGCCCAAGCCCATGGCCGTGGTGTCTGTGTTGTCCCTCTACTACACCAGGGTTACCGGACACGTGATTGGCTCCTCTGTATGGCGGAGGAGGTTGCCGCAAATAGCTTTCGTTGCTCGTGGAACTGTCTCCTCCGGACTGCTCCATCAGCTTCGTGACAGGGTTCTGGTAGGAATAACTCCTACCAGAACCCCTTTTGGACCTCGTGGAACGTCTTTTAACCCTTCTGGGTGTCATAGGGTGCTGGTATGGGTTTTCCTGCGGAGGGTGTCTCCGGAACTCGATGCTATATTGAAGCGATGGCGCGTTCCTTCTAACTGGAGCTTTTTATGCGAGTCATTCAATAATCAGTTAATAGTGAATCAATCCAATTCTTTATCATGCTTATATCGATCACACAAGCAGAATACAGTTACATTAAATAGCATACCATCCAATTTGAGCATCGTTTGTCATAAACAAAAATAATAATGCAAAAACTTAGCCGCGGGTTTTCAAACTGAACCAATGAGACAGGGAACTCCGACAAGAGCCACACGGTCCAAGGGAAGGGGGGCAACTAAAACTCATACAGAGTGGATGAGAGACTGCAAATAACACATGGACAAAACTATGTATAATCATGCCTCCAGGTAAAACACATCAAAGTTACAGCGTACGCATACACCACCACCACCACCGACACCGGTATTCGCATATCTCTTTTGCAAAATTCAACCAGTTCTTCTGGATATTGTTGAACTTGTACACAACATGAGCATCTATATTTGTACAATCTAGTCCTCGAGCAAAATATATTAATAATCTTCTTAAATATGCAAACGTATTTGAAAACGTATTAAAATGCTAACATGGAATGGCAATCAAGACATTGAGTATAACTATGTAAAACCAAGGTAAAACACATGCTTTAAATACAATGAGTCCACATAATAAATTAATATGCTAATATGTAATATATAATATATAAATGAAGAATAATTTTAGTATGTAAAAAAACGTATCCTGACTAATGACAGATTCAATGCCACGCGCACAAACCAATGAAACTGTCATTTGTGGTTGGTAACAATTACAAAATTTTATATTGAAGTTCTTACTTATTCATGTGTATATTACTTTAGGGGATATTTATGCAAACAATGCCTAAAACCTTACTTTGCTAAAAGTTACAATTTTAGTAACTACAAAGTTTTCAAAGGCAAATGAATACATTAGCATCTTGGAATGTTGGTTGGGAATCATTTTTAAAAAGGTACTTCATGATAAGAATAATAATTATTTGTTTGAAATGCCTAATACATGTACAATAAATATAAAATATGTACTTTTGCAGTGATAAAATAAAATTGTAAATAAATTGGACATAAAACCCAGTTATGGGCCATTTAAGCAAATATGTATATTATATTAAATATGTATATGCAGGGTGTCTACTGGTATTCAAATCCAAAATATTACATTATCAGGATTCTCATGACCATATTTAGCAAAATATCATGACTGATGTGATAAAACACCATTTATAAGAACATTTATTTCAATTTTCATTTTTATATAGTGTATGAATACTAGAAATTGAACACTTTACAAATATTTCTGTTAATGAATTGACTGCACATGTGTATGTTTGCAATCTAGCATACTGATTTAAAATTTATGTAGGTATATTTCTTATGACATGTATAAAATTTATTTCATTTGCTTAAATATCATGACCATTCCAAAAAATCAGGATTTTATCATTAATTTCATTACCAATTTCAATAATCAGGATTATCAGGTTAGTAGACACCCTGATATAGTACTAATATGTAGTAGTAATTTCAAAACATCAGCTATGTGCATCGCTTTGTCACGCGTCACGTAATTACGTATGATTGTCAAATCAATTCTGTATATCCAATCGAATTAACCCATAATGTACATTAATAGTTTGGGGGCCTTTTGAATTTTTCCATGCATTTTCTTTTGGCCACGTCATAAATATAGTTTAGTAGTCTCTATAGGTTTTTGCACTTCTTGGGGAATAGGATGGTATAGGAATACATACATGGGTTGGAGCTGCACGTGTGAGGTCTTTGAAGGCGAATGATAGGCCGTGTAAGAATCAAAGCCACCAATAAAATCAACTGCAACAAGACAACGAGAAGACCATTACCATGGACATAATGTCACGTGATGTCTTCAAGGGATATCATTTTCCAAGGTAAAGTCCCAAGAGAAACCCCCATTTATAGAAAAAGTCAGTATATATACCAAAGTGTATAAAATAATTTGAAAAGTTGATCTCATTGGTTCAGTTGGGCTTTCTTTTTACTCATTATATGGGCAATTTAAGTTTATGATTTTAATTGAATGGAGATTAAATATAAAGAAATGTACTTACAACTATCGTCCTCTTGCGTGAACACGTGAATAATGTAACAGCTAGCGATGAAGCCGATTAACTGCAACAGGATTTGTAAATAAGGCAAATTACAATATGCTCAGAGCTGTTTTATAAAGAAAAACAGATTTACGTACCGCTAAAACAATTTGGATTCCTGCGTGGATACACTCCACGTATTGGTACTCGACGAGACAACCTGTGACCAATGAGGGCTTTTTCCATGTTTCAGTCCCAATTAAAGCATAGGCTGAGGAATTATAAGTAGGTTCGCAGCCCCACCCGTGAGTCTCCCACCAACTTCGGCTTCCGCTTCCCATGTTCAAGACGTTTCCATCCTATAATAATGCAATTTGGATACAAAAATCATCTCACAACTCCTTTTATACACAATGAATTCTATAAAATAAATCACACTGCATCGAATTACAGTGAACCTCGCGTACAGACAACTCGAAGGGACTAGAGGTTTTGATTTCCTATAGCCAAAGTTTCTTGTATAAGAACCTCTCTTATAAGAAATTTATCTGATTTTTATGACGAAGTTTCTTATATAAGAGGTAACAATATCCATTACATAGGATGGCAATGTTTATTAATGTTAGGAAATCAGTAATAATACTAATATTCCACCTCCAAGTCAAGGTCTACTCTATTGTATTTGTCATTGACCCTTCAGTTGACAATATCAGGGGTCCAATGTTTGCCAATATCCGAGTTGATTATAAGCGAGGATCACTATAATTGGCAATGAAATTTATAACTCACCCGATTTAAAATGCCAACTTCAAGGTAAAAACATATAATAAATACGTTCCAGCCAATCCACGTTAACATCCAAGCTGCGTACTGTTGCGTAAAGTCAGAAACATATTAAGATATGGTAATGTGACAAATATTTGAATATACAGAATAAACATACCACTATGACATATTTTGGACGATATTGGTACATGCCGAAGAATCCGAAAATTATGCACAGCATTTGGAAAAAGTTTCCAACTATGGGCACCCACATGTAACCCAAAAAATCGAATATCTGCCTCTCTATAGTTGTTATCTGAAATGAAAATAAGGTTTTTATTTAACAACATTAAACAACTTTTGTGGACATAAAATAAATGTATTGGAAAATCTGTTAAAAAAGTTAAAACTCAACCACATGTATTATACCATAACATCATTGTGCATGCATCCATGAAAATGGTCAACTACTTAAAAAAATTCCCTTTTAAATGTGTGCATAAAATAATAAAGGTTGATTTTACAGTTCTTTAGGTGAGAAAAAAAACTAGGTTGTTTACACACCTCAATTCTAAATTAAGGAGCAGTTATATGGGGTAAATAAAGTGGGCAATTTTGAAATGTTATTTATATTGTATCTCAATTGAAATATAAATAAATGTATATTATATTCTTGACTCTATAATTCTTCACTCGCACAACCGCATCCTTGGGTTCATTTTAAATCGAGATAACAATAAAGGGTGTGGGAATGTTGACCTTTTGTCATGCACAAGCTGTGATTATTATTCACCTAAATTCACACACACTTACCAATTGCAGAACGCAAATTGTTAAAACGAAACATCTTGCGGTGCAATGTCCCATGACAGATCACGAAATACCAGTCTGAACCTGCCCCTCTTCTGCCATCAACATTTCACAAACATTCCCAGCTCCGGTTTCACTTTCGTAGTTGCATATTTCGCCACAAAAGTCGCTTCCCCGAAACGGCATCCGACTCCGACTCCTTGCTCCGAGGCGACGGTTTTTAGGCCTAATAAAACTTGTCGGCCATATTTTTAGAACCGATGTAGCGTTTCGTTTCTTTCTCTTCTTTCCACAATATTGCTGTAATCTAACAAAATTAATAAACACAATTAACTGGAATTGTATCGCCTACAACAAAGCAATAGTGTACTCACCAACTTTAATGACGAAGCAACCGCTTTTTTAACGTCTGCCAAGAAGCCGCGACGAATCGGACGATACAGGTACGTATCGATGTATCGATTTCATCCTAACATGGGTGGAGCCAAGGAGGTGGAGCTACAGCAGTAGGTGGAGCTAAAATCGCAGCGATTTCATCAGCCAATCGCAATATTTGTACCGTATAATGCGCAGTTGGCGGCAAATTCAAACTTATGCCAGAACCAGGCCTGGTAGAGGTCGAATTATTACAATTTCGCTAGATTTCAATAAATTTCTTCGGCCACACTCTCGGGAATTTTTTTATACATTCGCGCCATCTGGTGTCAATGATTTGGTGTATCGAAATTGTAACCGGAAATCGAACGATTTCCAAGATTTTCAGTCCATCGACGAAATATGTACAATGAATGCAAATTTCTTATAATATACCGTTTTAAAAATGAATGTAATGGTTTATTAAATGTTTCAACACAAGCCTCTTGCGTTCAAACATGGAAATGGATCGATTGAATTAAAGCTAGGCAATTAATTAAAAGATGTTTGCAAGCTCGAAAAAGTTTAGAAAATTAACGTTTAATGCATACAACTTCTGAATAGCAGCGGCCTGATCTTCTACGCACATCACCTGATCCTTATAACGCGTAATTTGCTTGTAATACAATACATATATAGTGAGATATATGTGTGTTAACCTCAAATTCATAAATATTTACACAATTACTTTCATTCAATCAGGAATATTATAGTTAAAAGTTAAAAAGTATTTCATCCCTCTTAAATTGGAAGTAACCATTACAGTTGTGTTTTGAAACAGTGAGTCAGATAATGTTATAGTGGTGCCACTGTGCTCTGTAATTATGGCAACAAATTTTGCATAAATGTTGATTTATTTATAACTGGAATTCTTGAATACAATAGGACCCTCTACATTTTTAAATAGAGTTACTGGATAGGTCCTTTGGAGAATACAACCACTGTTTCAAAACACACTACTGTAATGGTTATTTCCAAGAAGGGTGTAGTATATTAAAACGACGTACATTTATGGACGGCTTAAGTTGTGCCTTCCAAAATTAGTGGCCGCAGATTGCTGAATCTGAGGATTTGAACTTGGTGGGAGAAGGCTTCTTGGCTGCTGTGACCTAGGCAATGCCATCGGGAATGGTTGTGCTGAATGGTGTGTCGATCTTATGATGGGTGACATCATACCAGAAAGCTGCAATATGCAAAACACAACTGAATTATGGAATCATATAAGATTATACGGATGCTATAATAAAACAATAGTGAATTTACCTGTAATGGACGTTGTGAAAACGTCACTCCTTGTCCTTGGCTGACAGGACTAAGTGATGACCCAACTGATGGAGATTGGTAAACGGATGTTGTTGCCGAGGTTGAACGAATTGGGACATACGCCATTTGTGACCTTCGTTGTCCTGTGTTCTACATTGGGAAAAACAACTTTATACTTTGGTTAAAATTAAACAGATTTAATGTTATTTCTTAAAGTTTAACATTGTATACCACTTGTAGATTAGATGTCACATATGGTACTTGTCCTACTTGTTGACCGAGAGTTGGAGAACACCGACTAGAACTTCCCGCCTGGAACAAAAACAACTTTCTTAAAACACATTCATGAAATTTATATTAATATCACTTTTTAATAGTCGATCTAGTTAACCTGTTCCTGTATTATAAAATCATTTGTTGGTCTATCAACGAGTCCCATCAGTCTACTGTTTGACATAGTAAAATCAAAATCTTTCACCGTATAACTTGTCCCACTACCGGAATTTATCTAATGTAACAAACAAAATAAATATTATATATTTTATTTTGCAAGGATATTTAAGTCAGGTTGAGCATGAAACCTCATTCTTCTTCATCAAACGAGAAGTCTGTGACTTGTTCAGTTCAGCTTCATCTTTCTGTATATCATTAAGGATGTCATTATCAGCATCGTTGCTTACTTGTGCTTGAGTACAACTGCTCATATGAGTTGGCCAATGAGATTGCTGACAGGGGTAGTCACTACATTAAAAGAAAACGACATATTATTACACAAAATTAAATGAATACATTTCATAGGAGAAAAATACATTACCAGTAGCTTGTATTCCAGCAGCAATAAAAGATGGCCTCCTTCTTACACTTGGCACACTAATAAATGTTACATTTCACATATAATGGTTCAAATAACATTCAGAAACACATCTTCCTATATACCCATTGCTTCTTTTTAGTCTCATCAATAGCCTTTTGCTTCTCAACTTCCCACTGCCTGCGAGCAGTAACGAGAGACCTCCTGTTTTCAGCTTCCATACTTGCCCTCATTTCCAGAAGGACAAGGTCTGTAATGCAAATTATCAAAGTAACTAGGCTCACACCTCACACTGTAATTTGATTTGATTTTATAATTTGCACCTGTGTTGTGCTTCAGTTCTGTTAACTCCTGCTGGTGCCGCCACTGCATTCTCTCTATTTCCAATTGAAGTGAACTAATCACTGCTTCTGGGTTCCCTGTGTTTGCCATGTCACGAACCATTTCCTCCACTGTGCCACGCATGAAGTCTACCATCTAGAGGACACACACCAAATGCACAGATTGATGATAACGCCAGAGTTGGTCAGAGTACACGCGGAGTCTCAAAACAAGTTTTTACTTTTTGAGAATATTTCTTCACATCGCAGGGTGAGATGTCAGATGAGGATGACTTTGTGCCTATTGAAGCCGCAGTAGGACATGGTTGCAAAGGTGGCATCACTCTCACGGGGCATTGCGGGGATGTGTCCTGCCGCTGCGCTACGGGTGACAACGGTGGCAACTGCGCCATCGGGGACACGTTACCCAAAATCCGTTCTGCAAAATTTAAAACAACAATTTTAATACAGTAATGTACCGCATTTCAAGATTTGAAAACTTAAATTCACCTGGATTAGGTAAACAAATTCGTTTTGCAAGAACCAGATCATCCGTTTCATCGCTTCCTTTAGAAGCACTTTTGGTTCCTTTTTGAACGATGTTTCCGAATGGTCGTCGTTTATGTACTCTTGTTTCTCTTTTGCGTAGACTCTTTTCACTGGGTTTTGTATCTTTTCGATCCAAATCAATGACAAGTTCGTTTTCATCATGGCTGTCATCATCGGCATCGCTTTCGTACATTTCTGGAAATGGACGTTTCACTTGCGGTCTGATCTGCACACTGCTTTTACTCATTTTATCTTCACTCTCCGATTCCGGCTTCAGATTCTCGCTCGAGTCTTTGGTATTTGCACTACTCTGATCCAAATTAGCTACAGGTATTTCCTGTTTCTCTTCCGATAAAGATGAGCCACACGCTTCAACGCCATCGTCTACTTCTGCGATAACATCTTCCGCACTGTTTTTCTTAAAGTGAGTTGTTGCATTGTCTCTTCCAGATAATATATTGACAAAATCAACCGCAGGCTTGTCTTCGTTTGAGACATCCACCTTTGGTTCATTTCTGGACCCTGTGCAATAGAGAAAATTTTGCGTTAAAGCTGATGAATGTTACATGGCAAAAATCTTAACTTTTTAGTTCAGTATTCATATTATATTTAAATATACAAGGTAACCATTACATGTGTCCTATTGTGCAGCAACATGTATGTTGATTAAGTGCTTTTAAAAGCATATTCAATAATAAATTATATTCAATAATGTAATTCCAGTAAATGCTGATAAGAGATTGCCAATGTGAGTAGTTAATAGGATGAAAAATACAATGGCAAACCATCAGAATGTTCATCATCATCAGCTGCTGCTTTTACGGCAGAATCTTGTTCTTCATTTACTGGAGTAGTTCCATCAGCATTGTCAGCAATTATTGGTTCAAGCATCACATCATCCTCGCTCTCCTCACTGTCTTCCTCAACTTCGGTGACTTCATCGATGCCCAGTTTAGCTTTGCAAGAAGCAATCGTTTTGCTCAACTTTTCTGCAAATTTGTCTCGCACCTTCGGAGATGTCAACATTAAACCATCAGTGAAAGCGCTGGTGGAAGCAGCAGTTGTACTTGTCACTTCGCACGAATGGTCCGATGTTTCACCTACGTATATTTCAACAAAACATATATGAAAACCACTAAAGCACAAATAAACATTGAAAGCAAATATGTATGCAAACCTCCACTTAAATTTTCCTGCTCTGAAAAGTGCTTCTCACATGCTGCATCACTTGCAGATGTGGTGGCAATGTCGGACAGTTTGACAGGTGCTTCTTTGCTGACATCATCCTCGTTGCACGAACTATCCAGACTGGAACGTCTTGACTCACTTAAAGCAGCACTTTCCTTGATTTTCTCAAATGTAGATTCCAACTTTTTAATAGTTTCATCGTGTTTTGTTTTGGCCAATTTTGTCAGATCGATTTGAGGCGCGTGGAAGTCCAAGGCCATCATTTGTGGAGAAAGATCACTGGTTGACTCAAAAACACCGGATGGAGCATCTTTTGATGCTAGGTGTTCAATATGAGGCATTTCAATCAAACTACTACTTTGTTTGGCTTCGCGTGGTGGTGTGGATTCAACCGCCGGCAACTCGGGCAGAGTTCGAGACTCGTTCGATGGAGATTCCATTAAGATGCTTTCAATCTTGTCTACAACAAACAATTTGCATGCAAACATAACCAAAAACTAAATGTAATTGATGTACATAGTACCATGATAGTACGTACCAACTTTTTCCTCATCTGCGTCCACTTGTGCAGCATCTAAGCGTAAAAAGCAATTTTTACTCAAGTATACATCCCTAAATTTGTAAATGCTTCCCAACACTAGTAAAAATACCTGGTTTTGAATGAGATTTCTTCTTTTTAGAAACCTGTCTTTTTGGATTTAGATCAGCCTAAAGAAATTTAAACGCTTAAAAATAAACAATGCATACATAGGAAGCGTAAAGTAATATGAATAAAACACTTTACTATTTACTTTACGATATGCAAAAGAACGTCATCCTTTATAATGTATTTGAAACTTACAGAAGGAACCATCTGCTTCACGTGCAAAGTGGCAGATTCCGGTTCCAACTTCGCTCGGAACGGCGCGTAAACAAAGTTTTCGTATTTGTCCTTCAATCTCTTTATATGTAGGTCTAATTCTTCCATGGACTGCTCGAATCCTCCCTTTTTCTTGTTCTTAATCGGCGTGGGAATGTTTTCAGATAGAAGAAAACATTGGCTCACAGGAATCCAAGCTCTGTCATGGGCACCGAAGAAGCGGACATCAACGTTGCCATCGTATATCTTCATTGCCTAATTAATAAAATATGTATTATTATAAACACTTGTTCAGTATTACTGGTAGGTACCATTACTTTCAACATGTATTATAAACAGAGTAGTAAATACCTTTGCAGGCCAATAAGGAAATCCCTTTAATTTAGCCCAAATTAAAAGATGTGGTGGCCTCTGAAGGAGAGAATTGAACATCTTACAAAAACATAATTCACATATGTATTAACCATGTCAGTGTGGCTTACACATGGTTCCAAAAACCAGTTATCCCTTTTGGTGTATGCATTGTGGTAGCAATCAGGACAAGATTCAATTTCACTCATCTCATGTTTACAGATCTTTACCATGGCTTTGGCCACAGAAGTGAGTCGATGGCGGTCTGGAAATTAATGTGGAAAATATATTAAAAACCTAATTAAATACCAAAATAAATTGTTGAAATAGTAAATACTTACAGCCATTAAATACAATACTGTTATGCAGAATCCATTTAGAGTCTGCCAGAAATGATTCGGTGCAGCCGTAAACCTTTGCTTTTATGTTCTATTATAATAAATAAAAATATGATTTCACTTGATAATATTATGACAGGAATTCAAATGTGTATTCTCAGATACGACTACGAAATATGATACACAATTAGTGAATATTAAAAGTGTATCAAACACCTTTTCCAATGTGCCAAGATCCATCGGAGTGCATACGTAATCTGAATAATTTGGGAACTCTACGATTGAAACTGGCTTCATGAATTCATCAGAAACCTTTGAAACAAGAAAAAAAAAATAATGTGGATACCTTCTAAAAACCACAACACAAACCAAGGGAAATTACCACTTGCGTCTTCATTCGGTGCAAAGTAAACCGGAGTAAATTGCACAACTGATCCAAAGATAGCATTTTGATCGCATGCGAGCAGGTGTCGACATTTTCAGCCTTCATGATCAGGTCACACTCGGTACAAATCCAATCTTGCGGTGTCTCGGTATGATCCGCAATGCATCGTACGTGATACGAACGCGGACAAACTTGGCATTTTGCACTCGTTGAATCTCTGTGGCATACCCAACAGTATTCATCGTGCTTGTTTACAAAAACAGAAACAAATCAATGCAAGTTACACGATATACTTCACACTTGTATCTATATAATTACAGCTTTCTTTAGCTTTTTCTCTGCAGGCAATGTCGGTGTCTCTGGTTGTGATGCATTGCTTGATCTCTTCTTTGAAATCACTGCTGCATCTTCACCAGTGTTGCTGGGCGAAACTGGAAGTGACATATGTAATAATATATTAACTAAAATGTGTATAGAAAAATACATGTCAAATGCACTATCACCTTTGGATGATGACCGCGAAGGGTTCTGCATGCCACGAGACGTTTTGCTCCTACAAAGACAGTTAAAAGTACATTAAAATTCATACAGGCATATATGAGTCATATTGGACATAATTAAACTATTATTATTTGAAAAGAGTTCAGGTTTCTTTTATAATAATTTTAAACTCTACATTTTACACGATTGTCTTATATTCTTCATGCGAATATGAAACCAATCATGGATGTCATCTTGCTTAAAATTATAAGCAAAATGTCTTGTATTTATAATCATGTACACTCTTGATAGAATTATATACTTGCCCAGCAGATAACCTGGGAGTTTTCCTCAGAGCCAATGGCAATTTATCCGGTTCTTCCTTCTTCTCAAATTCCTCATTTTCTGTTGACATTCTTCTCTGTACCCAAGTCTGTACCAAGTATAAAAATAATGTACCGTATCTGTTGCTAATTTAAAACAGAACAAATACCCCCGACACCAATTTTAAATTGATTTTAAAAAGGCATCGCGACTTCTGCAATTATGTTGCTTGGCACTAAAACGCTTGCAACTTTTGACTACGTCACTGATAGAAAATAGCCTAGACACGTGACCACCTGTTGCACGCAACAAACAAGTGCGGCAATTTTGTGCCATAAGATTATAATCTCGTCGTCGATTCGTTTTGGTAATGCCATCATGATGCTCAAGGCAATTTTGTAAACGTTTTGGCAGAGTTTTGTTAATTAAAAGGCTGAACAATATATAAATAACGTATTAAAAATATGTAGATGCTTGCCCTTGTGCTTATACAGTGCTTCACGTACAAAATGTCTAATTTATTTCCCGTACTCGATCGACGCCGATTCCTTCGATGCGGCCATTCACAAAATATAAAATTAACTTTCTGTGCAATGAAGTTGCTTGGCGAACATTACCCGTGCAATAATTTGATCAGTGACTTGCAGACAACGTGATAAAACGAAGACGGCAGTGCGCACATCAGCAATAAAGTTTCAGTGATGGAATGGCCACCTCCTTGGTTCGACACAATGAGCTCATTGGCCGATGACTGCAGTCAGACCCCGCCTCTTCCGGAGCACTAAAAACGGCGGCATTTTCAAACACAGATATTCAGTACATCATGAATGAACCGAGGTCATATGTATTCGTCAATACAAACGTTAGTAATGCAATTAATATTGATCATGATCTTTATTAATTCCTTAGAATTTTTTAACAAATAAGTAAAATTGTGCGTAATATAATTATTCAATGATATAATAATGGATACATCAAAAGAAATAATATTATATAATTACGTATATAAACAAATACCTGGCATTTGAAACTATAGTTTAAAAATCCAACATGTTATTGTAATCTCTTTTCCAAGAGTATATTCCAAAGAAATATTCGGCAGTGAATTTAATTCATAATAACTTCCATAATACTTCGCTATCAATTAATATACCCTGATATCACATGTATAAAATTACTAATATATTGGTTAGTGAACACAACTTTGTTGTAACAAAACTAAATGCAGTATCTGGTACGCTTTTAAGTGTTAAAATTGCAGGATCATCAAGTACGTAAAGTGACAATTTATATTCAATTCTGTCAATATGAAATGACACGTATATGTAATTACTATATTATATTAAAATTACTGCCGTATGTACACTGTACATACACTATTGCAAGCTTGTCCGTTACTAAATAGTACATATTAGTCGGCTTTATTTCTTTTTTTCGCTTCGAATTTCTTCTTGTATGACTTTCCTACAATTTCAGAGAACAAATCACGCATATGTTTTGTCACAAATGGGATTTCTTCAATTTCACCGTGCACAAAATACAATATACTTACCCCAAATTCTATTATTGCAGAATTCCCCACATAAATAAATGACCATCGCTGCAAAAATACTGACAATAAAAAACAGTCCTCTGCCCCGCCAACCGAGAACTTGCATCACGGGATACGTCCAAACTCCGCTCACGTAAGCCACAATGAAAGTCCTGTGAAATGGTGTACTTTTAATAACAGTATATCTTGGCACAAATCCAGTCCCACTACATTAACTCACCAAATAATATACAACGTACTGGCTATTGTAATCCCCGTTAAACCTTCTCGCCTCGATGGATACGCATGGCGGGCCGTGAACATTTCCACAAAGATGAAAGGCAAAATTAGTGTGTGCTGCAATTATAAAACATTATTCAATTAGACTTCCTGAACACTATCATAATTTGAAACAACACTTACAAAGTGGAGATATGTTTGTAAATACCATTGTTGATTATACGTACCATAATGTGATTTAACCACATTGGGAAAAAGCTGTCCAGAGACTTTGGAAAGACCAACTCTCTGTCAATTGCCCAGAGTACCCAGAACATCCCAAACACCATCTAAATATAAAACAAACCCAATTATTTGAATGTGTTCATAAAATATTTTCATAAATTAGATGTTTTACTGGTTTATACATATGTCACAATATCTACAAAAATAATGTCATTATGTTAGTATCTTGAACATCAAATTGATTAAAAACTGAACTGCTGCAAGTGGAAATGCCAGAGCTGCAAACACATAATCCACTGTTTTTGCATATGGACCTCTTCGACCTTTCACCTCTCCTTTAATCATCCTGCCCACATCTTGAATAGAAAGTGCCAGGAAAAATCCAAGCTGCAAAACCTACATAGAAATGAAAATAAATATTCGCATTAAATTCATAAAAACAGTGAGGAAAAAATTGAATTATAAAATTGTATATACTGACCAAATTCCAAATTGTGAGGTACTTTGCTCGTCCTGCAAAATCCGAGTGTTCAAAACCCAGATAAAGATGCAGTTTAGTCTGCACATACAACGTGTCGTAATAGTAGCCGTAACCATAAATGAGAACAGCTGATATGTGGAATAAAAATCTGCATATCTGCGTTGCAGTCAGCATTTTTTTTAGGTGAGAAAAGACGAAATTTTGCGATCGCTTTTCGTGCACCGACAGTTTAGCGAAAATTATCTAATCTCGATCGCCACTTCCGGCAGATTTTACTTAGTAATGTGCACAGGTGACATGAAAAATCCACCAACCTGCTACTACACAGACAATTCAGCTGCTATCATCACATGATTGACATAGCACGTAGATCAGATTAGATCCGGGATGTAGAGAGTATGGTTACAGGCGCCATTTTGCAGCGCAGAATAGGCGTGGTCAATATTCGTAGAACCAATCGGAGAAATCGGCGTGGCCAAAGCCAAGGCTAGTGTACTAAAGGAAAAGACACTATGACGTCATGGGTGACGTGTTAGCGACCTGGTGTACCTCACACCAGGTGGCAGTGCTCCACTACAAAGGCTCGTTGTTGAGTTTTCAACACACTGCCACCTGGTGTGAGGTACACTCACTAGGTCGCTATAATACATTACATCATTAGTCTCTTATTGGGTTTTTAGCCTTGGTAACAAACGTTTTCAGGAAGTTCTCCCTCGGTTCGCTTCACCAGATTTATGCATGTTATTAACTTGAACTTGAATTAAAATTCAAGTTCAGACTTTGAATAATTCAACCAGAACTGCATGCAAATGAAGTATAGTAATAAAACCGAAAAGTATTAAAACATGTGACATTTTCCATAATATATATGACGTCTTTTTAATTGTCTGGTTTCAACTTTGTTTCATTTGGAATAAATAGAAAGTATTATCATTTTTTTTAAACCGAAAGCTGCGTTCCGGAATAAAATTCGAATTTAGCGCCAAACCCCGCGTCACGCAACTGCGTACAATGGGAATCAGCCGCACCAACCAATCAGCGCTGTGAACGGGTTGCGCATGTTTTTACCATGTTATGCTATGGCAGTTTTGTTCCATGTTTTTAGTATCAAGTTATAAAGTTATTTCAATGCCAATTTTTTGTAGCATTCCCCTATGTGCCTTTCACTTGTTCATTCATTCACTTTTACTAAAAACACTTTGGTTAAATTAATGTAGATTTCAAAAGTGTGACTTTTTGAACATTCCATGCTGCATTTTCCTACATGTACACATAAATATTGTGACGAAATGCATTGTATGTGAAAGCTTCTGTAGGTGAACCACCTATTAGTACACCTCTTCAATATTAGAAAGTGTAATAAACAGCTGTTATCAAGTACATGGCATCTAAACAGAGATTTTGTTATATGAATCGATGGTTTTGAAGCGGCGGCCATTTTGTTTGTAAATCCTCACCATGAGCCCAATACTTTTAATTGACTGGCAGCCATATTGAAAAGTGTTCAATCTCGCAAATGGAAGTGGATCTTTTTGCCTCACCCTGCATCCGAATACAGGGGCAATCGACTCGATTGGAAAGGCTGTGGTTTAGGGAGTTTTTTCTCTGGGTAAAACTTTAAGCTGTAGGGGGCGCTCGCTACTGTTACACGTCTGTCACAGCAGATCGCCATCTTGCTCTGCCTCAACGCTCTTTACATGGTGACAAACTACTTCCTAGGTCACTTTATTGATAAGTTTAGGGGTCGGAGGGCGACGGTAGGGTGTCTGCAGCAGGTCATGTCCATCAGAGTGGGAGGGACCCTGCATATATATATGTATGGCAAGGGCCGTTTTTGGCAGCCGACATAGCGATCAACCATCACTATGTCCACTCTGTAAAGTCAAATGTGAGCAAATGACCACGACCGCAGAGCAATGTAACAGCTGTTGCTCCTCGACGTCTGGCTGCTCGGTTTCACCCAATAAATCGTCCAAAATAGACGGTCTTGGAATTGCAAGAGGTACATGAGATACCCTGCAAAACACGTGTTTGGCAATTCATTCACAAATGTTCAATTAAAGTGGGGTGGGGGACGAGAAAGAAATTGTGGAATTCTGCAGAAAATTGGAGTTGTGCCAAAAGAAACCCTTCAAAAGTAATATTTTCATACAAAATCGTGCAGGACTGCATGTAATATTACAGTGAAACTTGTTTATGGTACAATTATTATGTATAGTAGGTACTTGTAATTCTGATCAACTTATTCATTTTCATCAATTTATATTTACTTTTATATTTTGGTCCAAAGTAATGTACAGACATGAATTACATTAAATTGTAATGATTTTTAAAATGAATTAAGATAATTTTATATGCATGTAAGGTATAACAATAATCTATTTCATATTTAATTTTACAGACACAGATGGTGCACCATAGTTTTGGCATTATAGAAATTCAAATATGCTATATAGCAATAAAAGCATTTTTCATTTACATTATAGGTACAGAAAACATTAAAATATATACTTGTGTGATCAAAATCAAATGGCAAATGTAATTCCCCTTATATTTTTATCTTTCAAAGTCACCTGACCATACTTTTTTTCAGTGGATTTGTCTTCAAATTATAATTTGTCCTTAATTTATTGTGATTCCGGCTATGACAGGTTTACAAGATATTTTATACCATGTTCAAGTGGGTAATTTAGTCAAATCTCACCACAAAAAACCCTGTGTAATTTCGTTGGAAAATGGGCTCACTATGCACACATTGGATTAGTAAAATTGTTTAGTGCAGAGAGGTGCATGTAGTAGGAATTTGTGTGGGGTTTATGTTAGACAACAATTTGGGATTTGTGGGGTTTGGTGACGTTGTCAATTAGGTCACGTCGAAACTGTGACCATTTCAGTGAAGTATAGTATCATGAGACAATCCACTTTTCAAATATAACGTTATCACAGCAATGAAACGTGCCAGCAGCTTCCCAATATCATCTCCTATTTGATTGCATGGCCTTAGTGAAGAGTTAAACTGGCATAAATGGCACAAATCTCGAGAGAAACATTAATTTTCAACTCGTACACTCCATCCATTTTAAATGTTTTTAACGACATTGCACACCGGTTCCACTATATGTCCCAAACGTCTTTTTTATTACCAACTTTTCATGGTATACAATGCTAAAAAAATTATTGCTATATAGTGCAATTTCAGCGTAATGATTTACTACAAAGCCCTATCCATATTGAGACTAAGATAAAGCACTTGTTCCAATAAAGTAAGAAATATATATAACTTAGCCTGTCAATTGAGTTAAATAATAAAATTATAAGAATCAATAAGTAATTTAATAGAAAACAATTGGAAATTTTTGATATTACTCTTCTGCCACTTCATGTTTGCTAAATATGTTACAACAAAACTTATTGAACAAGAAATTGAATTTTTTACATCTAAAAAATTTTTCCCCAGTTAGAACGGTTTCAAATATCAATGACAATAAACATAAATTACCCAGTTTACTTACTGTAAAGGAATTGATATAAATACAATGTAGTTTTAATTAAAAGGAAATTTATATGTTGTTTAAATATAAATGTATCAGTATAAAAATTAACATGGTGTCCAATAAATTTTACAAAACAAAATTAAAAGTAAGTAGATTAAATTGTAGCTTTTGAAGGTGAAATTTAAGGTTATTTGCAATCTTCAGGAGAAATGGCCAGAGTCTGCAAAAACATGCATAATATGCATACAGTGTATTCCAAAGTATTTCAAACAAATGGTATGCAATTGTATGCATTATATCTTCATCAAGGAAGGACAAAACCTGCATTTTATAAGGGAATGCCACTGTATATATGGTTGGGCATGCATATACAAAGTAGCCCCTAAATAAGTGCTGCCACCGGTTATTGAAACTTCTCAATGTATATGTTGCATTATAGAAAATAATAAATAATATTCCCTCAAATACAATTTCCTGCACAACTTTTTCTTTTTCTTCTGCATGGGGTACCCTATACTAGAATCTTTTCGGGGGAGGGAAGGGGGGTCCCTGACCTTTCACCAGGGACACAGCATGCATTTTAGAAACACATTTTTTCTTCAAATATGTTATGTGAGTCTCGATTAAAAGTTAATCAGGCTGTTGGGTTCGACTGCTCTGATGCGATTAACTCTGATCCAATTCGGGACAGCGTAATTAGGCAAGGCTTTGGGTAAAGGGGGTTGTGTAGGGGGGTTACATGCAATGCGAGGGGGCAAGGGGTTCAGGAGCGTGCACCAACTGCCAAATGCAATAACCCCCTCCCCCCAATACACCACCACCAACCTTCAACTGCTACAGTTCCACTGCAACAGTATACAAGTGATGTATTGGATGGTGAATGGCAAAGACTGGCACCAACATGTACACGTGCAAGTGCACCACCGGTCGCCATTGCGACTCATGCCAACACCAGCAGACAAGATAAGGCTTATTCCCAGCAAGGACCCAATGGGACCTCCTTGAATGGGATGGGGGGGGACCACACAGTATCGCACAGAGCAGTTCTCCCAGGAAATCCCAGAGGAACGAGACAATTTTCCCCCCGGGTTAGTTGTCATCTGATGGCACCCTGAGAGACCCAGAACCCAAATTGAGATGTCTGCAAACAGCCCTGTGCTCTCAAAGATACACACATGCAATTTGCAAAGGGCGTTGACGAAGTTAACACGTGTGCATTGTCGGAAACAATATGCAATGCATGCCTCAGTAAGTATCAATTGTTGGGTATAGACAGACAACAGACAGACAGACAGAGACAGATAGATACAGTAAAACCTGTCTATGGTGGAATCGCAAGGGACCGGACAATCTTTCCACCATAGACAGGTTTTCCAGCATAGAGGTCTTTTTTAAACATTTAACATGCAGTCTATGGTCCCAAAAATAGCGACATTTTTCACGATAGACAGGTTTCCAGCATAGACAGTTTCCACCATAGACAGGTTTCACTGTATGTACCTACTCTTGGTATTAAATATAAAAGATTCTTAGTATAAAATGGATGTTTGCAATATTTAATGGCACCTTTGCATAATATTATATGGAATTTAATACACAATTTAATTCAGGTTGTAGGCCCTATTTATTTCCAAAAGGTAATTGATACATTAGAATAAATGTGTAAATGACAACTCAAAATTGTAACAATATTGGATGTGAATTAAATATACCAATTTTTCAAAGTAAAATATTTTTCTATCCATCGTTCACAGTTTACAATTATTTCTTAATTCTATAAGCAAGAAATGCTTTAATCTTGTCCGCATTTCGCAAGTTCAACCATATGTAAAGCTTGTTTTATGAATATTGTGTATTCATAAAACAAGTTTTCCTCCTATACTATTCATCCTGTTTATAATAACATATTTATCCATATAAACATATCCACATGTTCAGTTCTGAGACCAAAATATATTATGGGAAAATAAAATCTATTTTCTTCCTCGTAAATATTAATAGGATAGTTTTATAGGAAATAGTATACTATATAATATCTAAATATATATACCAACTGCATGGTAATGTTTCCATTATATTTACCAATAAATGTATAAACATATCCTTTAATGAGCTTCATCAAATTCCTGGTTTATAGTAACCCTCTCACTACATGCTGCATTTGCAAACGATACATGCAGGATAAATACCGGATTTCCCATCACACTTTGCGTGGGCTGGGAACCAATTACTATACACTGATCGACACAACTATATCCCCATAACTAAATCAATAGCAGTGTGCATGCAGTATTAATTCAAGGGTGGCCAATAAAACATGTTTTAGTAAATAACTTTGCATTTTCATGTTAAAATAAATAACTGTTTGATTCCTAGAAGTTTTAATTTATTTTTGTTTTAATGTATTTAATCTTTATGAAATCTATTCTATAAAATTCCAATACAATTTTTTCTAGCTACTCGGCAAATATAACCTGTCTATGATTTAAATTGACTTTTTTGTTGAATCATTCCCTGTAAAATTGTCTCTGTGCAAATATAAATTAAATTTTTAACTCCTTAGCTGGAATTTCGTTTAAAGGTGAACTGACATGGTTTTGAACCATACCCTGATATTCGGTTTGTAAGTTATTATTGTGTCCGTAAAACACTGGGGCAAACAGAAACCGATTAGAAATTGAGAAAAAAAAGTTATGTGCGTTTTACCGAATATGACGTCACAGAGTGCACAAAGCGTTTCCATGGAAACGGTACTGGAAAAGGTACTGGGTTGCGACAAGAGGGTATGAATGGCTTTGCGAGTATAGAGCACTCACTGTTCGCCTCGCGTGAATCACATTGACGACGGGAGAACCAAGTTTGCAAGATGGCTGTCATTGTGGCTTGTGGATTGGCTGAGCTAGCTATAGTATGATTGGGTGGGGCTCCAATGTAGCAAAGTTGCACAATGACGTCATTCACTAGGATGTCATTGGTTGAGGCCATTTCATTCTTTTGGAGCAACAGGCACTTTGTATAGTGACATCGCAAGGTGTGACGTCACAGATCGGTAAAACAACTTTTTCCCCAATTTTTAATCGATTTCTGCTTGCCCCAGTGTTATAAGGGACACAATAACTAACTAACAAACCGATTATCAGGGTATGGGGCAAAACCCTGTCAGTTCACCTTTAAGTGGGACAGAATATTAATTCCAGCCCAGCATAATTTGCCTCACTACAGCCTCCATCTTGGCAATGGGAAGTGCTTACTGAAATGGACAGTATAGACCCCCCCCAATGTTTTTTGAGCATAGCATTAGTGATTACATAAGGTTTAAAGGTGAACTGACAGGGTTTTGTAAGGTACCCTGATAATTGGTTTGTAAGTAGCTATGTGTGTTCCTTATACA
>JAQFZQ010000899.1:0-24804 GCA_034696005.1 Glomeris marginata
TGTTCGCAAGTCAGTACCTTTCTCAGTGCCTTTTCCATAGAAACCATAGAAACGCTTTGCTCGGTAAAACGCGTATATTTTTTTTTAAATTTGTAATGGATTTCTGGTTGCGCCAGTGAATAAGGGACATACATAGCTACTTACAAACCAATTATCAGGGTACCTTACAAAACCCTGTCAGTTCACCTTTAAACTTGATTTGAAGAAGATTAATTGTCAACTATAAATTGCAGCCGTACTTGGAGATAATAATATCTGTGAGAAAGGAAATAATTTAACACTACACAAATTTAAATGGTATTTGTGGCTGTATGTATTGCTTTTTATGGGTGCTTTTATAGGTGCATGGAAAGCACACATATACACGAATGTTTACACCATTCTGTTTGAAATGTAGCATAATTGACCGATTTCTCTCGCCTTGCCATTGGCTGAAATACAAATATAAAATGGCGTCCTTGTTGTGGATATCTAGGCAACAGCCAATAAGGTTGAATGATTATACACACATATTGTGGAATACCTATGACACTTACAATTTCGTTCGGGTGCATTAAAGGTGAACTGACATGGACTCTGAACTGTACCCATTCTGGTCAATCATGGACAGACTAATTGCCAGTATTCCCAATGTACCCAATGGCAGGGTTGGTCATAGTCCACTTTTACCGCCCTGTCAGTTCACCTTTAATTACTTATATGTACACATAATGCACTATTTGGTGTATTTACTTTGAAGCATTTCTTGCATGACAAGTTACTGGTTTGGGGGGTGGGTGAATAACAAATCTCACTTGTTTCATTTAGAAGAGAGGAACATTGCCAATATTAAGTGCATATTAGGTGTCCTCACAATTGTGCCAAGGTCATGGCTGGCTTTCAAAGAAGCTGTTGGTTCATGTTTCCTCAGTTAGATAAGTACAATTTTCAATTTTAAGGAATGAAATAGCAAATGATTAACAAGTTGTTGTGTTATAAGACCGTTGGAATTTTTTAGCAATCATTTCCTCGAGCTGTTCCAAAGACTTTTTCTTTGTTTCTGGAACTGCCAAGTACACGAATATAATGCCTACTATGGAAAACCCCGTGAAGATAAAATACATACCATAATAACCCAAATTTATGAAGTAGGTGTATATGGAAGGGACAATGAAGTTGAATGCCAGATATAACACAATGGTGATACTGCATGCTACCTCCTTCACTCTAGACGGATACATTTCAACCATCAACATAAATGGTATTTGGGAACCAATATTGGATCCAAATTTCAAAATGGTAATGCCCACAATTGGCAGCCAATAAAACGTTTCGGTCATTTTGTCAGGAAAGTGTACTTTTAACAGATCAATAATTCCTAAGGCAATAAGCATTAGAGCACAAATGAAAAACGAAGTCATCAGCATTATTCTCCTTCCAAGTCTGTCAATCAACATAATAAGTGGAATTGTTGCCAACATTTCAATGAATGTCACGATCACAGATTGCAGGTTTGGGTCCAAATTGGTGTTTGCTTCTGCTAGCATCTCGGACATGTTGAGAGTGATCACAGTTGATCCAGTGAATTGCATAAGCAGGAAGAGTGTTGATATAATAATCAAAGGGATAATGAATGATCTAGTTGCAAGAGCCTTCATGGGGATTGGACCTACTGATTTCTTCATTTCAATGTTGGTCTTGATGGCTTTTACCTCCTCAGCGATGTCTGCATCTTCGCCTCGCAACCATTGAAGTGCTTCGGTTCCTTCCTCTAACCTTCCTTGTGCGATGCACCACCGTGGACTGTTCGGTGCAAACATTATGACAATGATTGCCAACACTGACAGTGCCTGGATGCTAACTGCTAACCATCTCCAATTTAGAAATACTCCCAAGCAGAGTGTGTACAGAGCTCCCACATTGCTGATCACATGTCCGATGGTTATGATTTTCCCACGAACATCTGGTGTCACAATCTCAGACACGTACAAAGAAGGCGCTATTAAGGTAATACCAAAGCTGATCCCTGTCCAGATGCGCCCAAAGTAAATTGAAAGGACACTGTTGGCAGCGATTATCAGCAGCCAACCCGTAGCGGCCACCACGTAGTTAGCAATCATGACAGATTTGTGTCCAAATTGTCTGGTTGTTGGTCCAGCAAAAAGGGATCCAATGATGGCCCCTACGAATAAAAGGCTTCCGATTAATGCTCCCTGTTCATGAGATACTGGGAACTTGTTGCTTGCTAGTTTCATGTCTGGGATGGCCGGTGAAGTATAATTTGCCAATGCTCCAATAGTGAATGCTGAAAACTGGAAGCAAAAAGCTACTACGTATTGCCTGATTCGCCCTTTTAAGGGTGGACATGAAGAACATGTTGCCATTGTTCAGGAGCTGCTGTCAAACTTTGTCTGGAATCTTGTTTACGACACGTATATAAATGCAATATTTCTTCTCATGCTTCGCTGATGGTGAAAACAAGTATTAAGTTGTATGTATCATCTATTGCTGGCTGTTTGGTTGGTTGATGGCGTATTTTTAAAGTGCTTATCACGTGACATTAAACTGGCTGCATTCAAACTACCTATTATTAAAAAGTATGACTCAAGTTTGAATTAACAAAAATAAAATATGCATAGCTTCTCTCCAATTTACAATAATATTATAAACTGGTTTGACAGGTCAGATTATGAGACATTTTCATGTGACTTGGCCATAATTTTAGCTGAAGATTGAATGCAGCCAATGTCACTGCATGTGAATTACAATTAGATGGAGTATACATAATATTTGGGAGGTGTGTGAGGTTTCTAGCAGCATGCATGCATACAATACAATGCAATATGTCAGGCAACAACAGGCTCTTGGCCCAACTAGGTTGCCCATATCAAGTACCTATACCCTTCGCATAATATTGAAAAAATCATCCAACTTATTTTTAAAACTTTCAACGGTATTCGCCTCCACCACCTCACTTGGCAACCCATTCCACTCATCCACAACCCGCTGAGAGAAGAAGTGTTGCCGCATCAGTAGTCGGCGTCTCTGCTTCTGTAATTTGAAACGGTGTCCCATTGTCTTACTCTCCCCAACAAACTGAAAAAAGTACTCAGCCCCAGGGTAATTAATGTTTTTAATAAACTTAAAAACCTTAATCAAGTCCCCCCGAATTCTACGTCTTTCCAACGAAAACGGTCTTCATATGACAAACCCCACATCCCACTGATCAGTTTTTTCGTCCTATTCTGAATCCTCCCTAAAGCTTGAATATCCTTTTTATTATATGGGGCCGAGACCTGCACACCATATTCAAGGTGGGGGCCTTACTAGGGACCGATATACCGGTAACCATATCTCCCTTGAACGACTCTCCAGCCCACGCCTCATCATACCCAAAATAGAGTTGCCCTTCCTAAAAGCAGCTAGACCTTGTGCCGTAGGGTTTAATGTGTCCGCAACAATAATCCTCAGGTCCCTATCCTGAGTAGCAACTTCTTACCATACATTGTGTATTTCACCCCAGAATTTTTGTTCCCAATGTGCATCACCTTACACTTACCAACATTGAACTGCATATCCCACTTCTGAGCCTAATCCCACAATCTGGCAAAATCTATTTGCAATTTCTGGCTTTGCTGCAATGCATCAATCAATGCCTGCAACCTTAGTATCATCCGCAAACGTACTAAGTTTAGATAAGTATATCGTCCTCTAAATCATCAATATAAACTAGAAATAACAATGGCCCTAACACTGATCCCTGAGGCACACCACTATTAACCCATAACCAATCTGAATGTTCCCCATTGATAACTACCCGTTTCCTATCTGTCAGCCAATTTTTAATCCATCTTAGGGGCATTCAAGTATTACGTAACGCAAATTCTTTATTTTTTACCTCTCCCCTCCCCATTGTAACACTGTAACAAAATGTCTAGCCCACCTAACTTGTTAATGTAACACATGGATAAACCCCCCCCCCCCAATCGTACACTTTTAATCATTTTACAATTTAAAATCCCTGGGATTGAAGGTCCATGTTTTGACGTTTTGCCATGGATTATGGAGGTGAACCTCTATGGTCACTGTTTTAATATTTGTAGTTGTGCTGATGTCCTGCGGAGGGATTTCAAGCCATGTGCATTCTGCATGCACAGGATTCCACAGGCTGCCAATAATTTAATCTAATTAATTAGTACCTATATACTTATAGTTACAGGCTTATTTATCATAACTAGTGACTGTGGCACTTACATTTAATATTAGAGAATACACCCTTTTATATGGTTGAGAAACAGAATCTTAATTACAGTGTACTTTGTGAGGCCCTTCGTGATATTAACAAGGGATATGACACTGTAGCAGGCATAGACCCTTGGGAGAATTGCCTGCATGACTCACAAATCAATGTCATGCAGTGAAACGGTTGTGCAATGAGGGGTTGCAATTAGGCAATTCAGCTCTGCTAAGCCAAAACTGAAGTACAACACATGTTGTAAGGGTAATAATAGGTAGGTACTATGTTTTTATCATTGCTGCTCCGGTTGTTGACCAATTTCAAATCTTTTTCCGCCAAGATGCTCAGAATTGTGTTGCCATCCTTTCCTAAATTGGAGCTACACTCCTTTCTTTAAACCTGATGGAGTTATTAGGCTTCGAATGACCTTGATTACCGACATCAAGGTTTGATTTTAATCCTAACAAATACAAATAAAAGATTTCTCAAGTAAAATATATGTATACTGTATAGAATGGAAATGTACAGCTTGGAAAAGAATTTCACAAAGATTTGCATGTTTTACGTATGTACTGTACAGTTGAACTCTGATATAGTGGCTTCATTATAAATCAATTGATTTTAGAAAGTATGCATATGCAATCACATGTTGACCACGTTTATAGTAACAGTCGTTTAATTATAACGACGGCAATTCCCTGGTATACCAGCAATGTCACTATAACCGAGTTTGACTGTATGTGGTACTATGTGTATTATGATCTTGCATTTTTTGAGCAAGCATGTCCTCGATCTGTTCCAAGGATTGTCCCTTCGTTTCTGGAACTACAAAGAACACAAATATAATTGCTATGGTACCAAATCCTGCAAAGATCCAATACATTCCATAATAACCTACACCTTCAACAATATATACGTATATACTAGGGACAAGGAATGTCGACCCATGATATAAGACTAGGGTGACACTGCAAGCTATCACTTTCGTACGAGAAGGATACAGTTCAATCATGAGCAGGAATGGAATTGGAAGTCCTATATTTGAACCAAATTGAAATACGGAAATACACAATATTGGTAGCCATACAAGTTTGTGCGCAACGTAATGTGGGTCTTGAACTTTCAAGACATCGTTGATGCCCAGTGTAATGAGCATCACAACACAGACTGAGAAAGAAGTTATCAATGCAATTCGTCTTCCCAATCTGTCAATCAACATCATGAGTGGAATTGTTGCCAAGATGTCAATGGCAGATACAATAACGGATTGCTGGTTAGGGTCCAACCCGCTGTTTGCTTCACCCATCATCTCGGATAGATTTATTACTATGACCGCTATCCCCATGAATTGCTGGCATATGAAAAGGACTATGACTATAGCCATCGGGATGATGACAGTTTTGCTTGCTAGATCCTTGATGGAAATTGCACCAGCTGAATTCTGTTTCTCAATGCTAATCTTGGTAGCAGTCAACTCTGTCGAGATATCAACATCTTTTCCACGTAGCCTTTGAAGTGTTTCTGTGGCTGCTTCTATCCTTCCTTGCGAGTAGTCCCAACGCGGGCTGTCTGGCACAAAGACGAAGGTAACAATTGCCAGCAGTGATATTGTCTGAATGCTGACAGCTAACCATCTCCAACTCAGAATTATGCCCAAAGAGTATGCATACATGCATCCAAGGTTCGTTGTCAAATTACCCATGGCAAACAAGATCCCTCTCACATCTGGAGTTGATATGTCTGATGCGTATAATTGAGGCACTATGATGCCAATACCGAAGCTAATCCCTGTCAGGATTCTCCCAATGTAAATTACAGCCACTCCGTTGGCACAGATGATCAAAAGCCAACCAATTGCCATCAATGTAATGCTAGCCATGATGACAGTCTTGTGGCCTAATCTTTGGGTGCTCTGGACAGCGACAATGGATCCCAGGATGGCACCCACGAAGAAAATGCTCCCGATCAATGCTCCTTGTTCATCTGAAACTGGGAACTTGTTGCCAGGTGATTTCATAGCTGGAACTGCTGGTGATGTATAACCTATTGATGCTCCTATTGATAATGTAGATGTGCAGAAGCATAAAAAAACTGTAAACTGCCTTATTCTTGCATTCCACCGTGGTGTTCGATACAAAGATGTTTCTGCCATGGTGGTATCTGGATACTGTCTAGTCTGTCATTCCGTCGTAGTTTCGCCTTTTACGTATAAATGGATCACTGACTTTATAGTGGACAATGGCATCTTTATGTTGCAATATATCGAGTACAGATTGGTACATTGCTTGGAATATTACATATGTGGTATATTGTGTTAAATATATCAAATCATAATGTTACTTGGCAACATAAATGTATTGGCAGGGTTTGGAAGAGTTTTTAATATATGTCATTATAATAATTAGATTGTAGTCCAGCTATTTAGTAGCTTTATTTCTAAATATTTATGACCAAATTGTCTGGTGATTTGTCCAATAAAAAGGGATCCAAAGATGGCCCCTACAGATAATATACTTTGGAGTAATGCTTTCTGTTCATCAGATAATGGGAACTTGTTACTTGGGTGTAAATATCACTATATTGATAACCATCAACGATAAGTCACTATACAATCTGCTTGGTCATTGGGATGAAGTGGTTTCTGCATTCCCATTGGTTGGACGAATAACACCTGTGTCATATCATGGTATCAATGGGCAGGTCCACTTCAAACCTGTGACCTAACAGGGTATAGTGTCAATTGACCAATTTCAGTAGGTGTGTATTGCCAATATGGAGGCCGTAATGTGGATAATCGTGCAATCATATTGGCTGTTGTCCAGATCCGCAACAATGGCACCATTTTTCTTTTGTATTTCAGCCAATAACAAGGCACGTGAAACATTGTGAAATTTGTATACAATAGATGCGATTAATAACTTATATTGCTAATGATTATGCAAAAAAAGTTTTAGCGCATTGCCCATAAGGTCTAGGAGCGATGATTTTATTTTCTGATGTTGTTTATAAATGATACAAGTTTGATACAATGATACAATCTCAATGGCTGAATCAGCCAAGCTGCAACTGGACACAGTATTATATAACAAATCACCTAAGCTTCACACATGCGGGGAGCTGCAAAATGGCGGATGTCTACAGGATAGTTAAACAAGTGCTTTAGCTTTTACTGAGTTATTTCCATACAAATAATTACATTTAATAACTTTGATGGCAAAGTTGAATGGATTTCAAGGTTGTTAAGGTTAAATATCGAATTTCAAATTATTTTGGGTTTGGCATCCTGCAATCGCTGCCATTTTGCCACTGCGCCCCAGCCAATCGAACGGTCGTGAAATAATTACACTGAGTGGTGGACATTTAAATTATGTTTTCAACATTACTGACATTCATGCAATGTCGTTACATATATCTAGTCAAATATAATAGACTGGAAATGTGCAGGGGCTGGAAAAGAATTACACCTGTATATTTACATAAGTTTTAAAATAATTACGTTGTATTGCAATTTTCCGTTTTTTTGGCAAACATTTCCTCGAGCTGTTCCAAGGACTGTCCCTTCGTTTCTGGAACTACAAAGAACACAAATACAATTGCTACGGTACCAAACCCTGCAAAGATCCAATACATCCCATAATAACCTACACCTTCAATAATATGTACGTATATAGTTGGGACAATGAATGTGAACGCCATATACAACACAAGGGTTACACTGCACGTAATAGCTCTGGTACGGGAAGGGTACATTTCAATCATCAATAGGAATGGAACTGGATTTCCAATACCTGACCCAAATTTGAAAACGGAAACACACAATATTGGCAACCACGCAAGATTCTTCGTTACGTAGTGTGGATCTTTAACTTTCAAGACATCGTTAATGCCCATTGTAATGAGCATCACAGCGCAGATTGAGAAAGCAGTTAACAGTGCAATTCGTCTGCCCAATCTGTCAATCAACACGAAGAGTGGAATTGATGCCAAGATTTCAATGACAGCCACAATAACGGCTTGCTGATTTGGGTCCAAACTGCTGTTGGCTGCACCCATCAACTCAGAAAGATTTATCGTGATGACCGATGTCCCAATAAATTGTTGGAAAACGATAATGGCTATGACTATAGTCACCGGGAAGATGACAGATCTGATTGCTAGATCTTTGATGGCAATCGCACCGGCTGAATTCCGTTTCTCAATGTTCATCTTAATGGCCGTCAACTCTGGTATGATATCGGCATCTTTCCCACGTAGCCATTGAAGTGTTTCTGTTGCTGCTTCTATCCTTCCATGTGAATAGTCCCAACGGGGGCTTTCCGGTGCATAGTAGATGGTGATCATAGACAGCAGTGATATTGCCTGAATGCTCACTGCTAACCATCTCCAATGTAGAAATATTCCCAAGGATAATGTATAAATGTTTCCAAAGTTGTTAGCAAAAAAGTTAATTGCTACTAAGATCCCTCTCACATCTGGAGTTGCAATGTCAGACACATATAATTGAGGTGTTATTATGCTAATACCGAAGCACATTCCTGTCAGGATTCTTCCTACGTAGATGACCACCACTCTGTTGGCACATATGATCAATAGCCAACCAATTGCCATCCACACGTTGCTAACCATGGTGACCGTCCTGTGGCCAAATCTTTGGATGCTCCGGCCGGCAGCGATGGCCCCCAAGATGGCCCCCACAAAGAAAATGCTCCCTATCAATGCTCCCTGTTGATCTGAAACTGGGAACTTGTTGCTAGGTGATTTCATATCTGGAACTGCGGGTGAAGTGTAGCTTACTGCTGCTCCTATTGATAATACTGGTGTAGAGAAGCAACAGCAGGCCACGTACTGCCTTATTCTTACTTTCCATGACAATGGTCGACACAAAGTTGTTTCTGACATGGTGGTCTTGTAGATAATGACTAGTTTGACAGTTCTTCACAATTGCTATATGCCAAGGTATAAATACTGCCTTTGCGTATGAATGCATCATCGATTTTGCACTTATAGTAGATAGCGTCATCCGTATATGTACATCAATATCAGATGACAATTACGCTGCCAGCACGAGTCACATGGCAGCTTAGTATTTAATGTTAGATTTTGAAATCTGGGCACTTAACCAATTTCAGGTGCTAGTGTGTTGTATGAGATCATACTCTTGGCAACAACATAGTTGTAACGGCCCTGTGCCAAACCAACGGCATTACTGGCTTTCCTCCCCTTTGGATGATGTAAACTGCAAACGGGTGGTGCGAAAGGGCGTCAGCCAATCCTACCACCTCCGCTGGGAAACGGGGAGTCGACTGACTGGGTCATATCTCACTAAAGGGAATTGCCATTGGGCACTGTCGCTTCCCCTTCCTGGTGGTGGCACTATACTGTTTCCAAGCGAGACCTTGTATTGGACCCGCCACCACCTGCCGCCCCGACCCCTCCTGATTAAAGTACACTCGCCTTTTTACACGCGCACCGGCGAGTCTACTTTCACCCCGAAGGGGAGGGTGGCGGCGAGTGGCAGCGGGTCCACTGCAAGGTCTCGCTTGGAAACAGTATAGCATCTCGTCGCCGGGTGAGCTCCCCCAAACCCGCGACAGATATAAAAGGTGTGGAGCGAGCCTCAGAAATCAGTCGGCTGGACAGCTATGGTGAGTGCAGACCTCTCCAAGAGGATCTCCTCTGACTAAGCCCTCAGAGTCTTCTAGAAACCCATAAATGAGGGTCTAGGTTAATTCCTGTAGACTAAGTTTGTACCACCAGAAGTGTAGCCGCGGCTTGAATGTGCATTGTGCAATAAAGCTCCTATGAGCCATTCTTGTGTGGTGTTATTCGCGGCATTGTAAGCGAGTCCTGTGTGCACGGACCATAGTCGTTACATAGTTGCATTGTGATACAGGGTAAAGTGTTTAGTGAATTAACTATTCCTATAAGGGAGGCATCAAGTTACTCTATTATCTGTATGTTATTCAAATTAACTTTCTATATGTGCATGGATACATTTAATTTGTATGTGGATATGCAATAAACTGGATTCAACAGCACTCCTGTAATAATGCAATTGAGTGTTTGCCGAGGGTGAAAATAATAGTCACTTTTCTTATTACTGTGTTTACTACACTTGGTTTAATTTTGAAGGGACCTTGTGAAACCTTATAAGAAGCCTATAAAGTCTACAAAATAATATTTTATTTGAAACTTGTTTAGAATTCCTTTATAAATGCAGTACATCCTTATCATGTACGTCATGGTTCACTACATTGAAATTAACTATGACGTTTTATACAAGTTATTCATGATTGGTTGATGTTGTATTCATTACAAGCTGATGTCATGATGGTATTTAATTACCAGTATGTAAAAGTCACCATATTTGGAGTTATATTCTCTAAAATGTTTTTCCAGCATAAAATTATTATTATTACATTATTTTTCAATTGCCTTTTGATATCTAACTTTTACTTATACTACTTTCCCGAAAAACTAGATTATGCAACGTGTTTAATTTAAAACAACAGGATTTTCCAACTTAGACGAACTTTTAAAGTTATATACATTTTCCTTTATTTATATCAGACATTTAAGAGCATTTAATCCCATCAGGTGCAAATAAAAACGCTTCATTAGTAAAATGCAGATCCACATATAAGTGTGATTATTATACAACTGAAATTACAATACGTTTGACGAAGAATTACAAAAGTATAGGTTTACAGATTATAAGTGTGCCGTATCGGAATGTTGTGTTTTTGGACCCATCATTTCCTCAATCTCTTCCAAGGACTGTACCTTTGTTTCTGGAACTACAAAGTACACAAATACAATTGCTATAATGCCAATCCCTGCAAAGATCCAATACATTCCATAATAGCCTGCGTCTCGTACAATGTAGGTGTAAATAGAAGGAACAAGAAATGTCAACGCGTAATATATGACAAGAGTGATACCACATGCTGTTAGTTTCGTACGAGAAGGATACAATTCAATCATGATCAAGATTGGTATTGCACTTCCAATACTGGACCCAAGTTTATAAACGGAAATACACAATATTGGCAACCATGCCATATTCTCCAATACATATTTTGGATCGTGAACTTTTAGAACATCGTTGATGCCTAACACAACGAGCATCAGAACACAGACTGAGAATGAAATTATTAGTGCAATTCTTCTTCCCAGGTGGTCAACTAACATGAGGAGTGGAACTACAGCTATGATTTCAATGGCACACACAATAACCGATTGCTCATTTGCGTTCAATCTAGTGTTTGCTTCACCCAACATCTCGGAGAGGTTTAGAGTGATCACTGTTGCACCTGTGAATTGTTGGAGCACAAGGATTGACACTACTAAGGCCATTGGGAAGATGACAAATCTGGTTGCAAGTTCCTTGATGGAAATTGGACCTTCTGATTTCTTATTCTCAATGTGTGCCTTAATGGTATTCATCTCTGGAGTTATGTCAGTTTCTTCTCCACGTAGCCATTGAAGTGTTTCTCTTGATGCTTCTATCATTCCATGAAAGTAGTACCAACGAGGGCTATCTGGTGCATAGTACAGTGTAATCATTGCCACTAGGGACAGTGCCTGAATGCAGAGGGCTAACCTTCTCCAATGTAGAACTATTCCCAAGGAGAATGCATACAAGCTTCCAAGGGTGTTGGCCAAATAGCAGATTGAAATCAGGATCCCTCTCACATTTTTATCCGCAATTTCAGCCACGTACAACAGAGGTACAATTGCACCAATACCAAAACTGACCCCTGTCAGGATTCTTCCAATGTAGAGCAACGCCACACTGTTGGCACATATGATGAAAAGCCAACCGATTGCCATCCAGGCATTGCTGACCATTGTGACAGACTTGTGGCCAAATCTTTGGGTGGCTGGACCGGCAACAATGGACCCGATGATGGCCCCAATGAAGAAAACACATCCTATCAATGCTCCTTGTTCATCTGTGACTGAGAACTCGTTGCTAGGTGATTTCAAATCTGGAACTGCTGGTGAAGAGTAACCTATTGATGCCCCAATTGAGAATATTGATGCGAAGAAGCAAGCACATGCTATATATTGGCCCTTTTCAACTTTCCAATATGATGCTTGGCAAAATGATGGTGCTGCCATGGTGGCAGAATGGATACTGACCAATTCGTCCTTCCTTCTTAATTACTACTTTATATATCAATGCGGCACTTGTTTGAATGCATCACTGATCTGGTACTGTTGGTTGAAACCATCCCTCCTTTGTAGGAAGCATCAGTCCTTGATATGTCTACAGGCAATTAAACAGGTATTTGCAAGACATTTGGCAGAATGATGTGCTGCTTGTTATGTTTTGAAATCTGGGCACTTAACCAAGGAGAGAGAATATGCAGTGTTGTGCTTATTGTGCCAAGTTCATTTTTGGGAAGCTCAGAAATAATGAAATCATTTATTGGTAGCTGTACTTTTGCACAAATATGGAAATGGTAAAGAGAAATAAGATAAATAAATGGCTACTTATAAAGAAAGATACAATTTCTATGCGTCCCAGTTACAGCAATATTGGACAGTACTTCCTGTAATACAGGAAGTCATGCATTACTGATGTTTAAAATTACCTTGTTTTATAAACACTCTTGATTGGTGATATGGTTAGTGCATTTTCAAGGTTTTGTCTCAAAACAACATAATTAAGACACCATGTTGTACAACGTGAAATTAGTGACTGTCATGGACATGCAGATGTAGAGTTATAAGTGTGCATTTTATAAGGAAATTGCAAGTGTTTTGAGAATTGTCTACTTGTCAGTTTATAAAGATAACATTTCACTATAAAGGATTCATATTATACTTTTGAATATAACTAAACAAAATTTGACCTCTCTGCACAAGTTCTGTATTTTGTTTTATGATATGCAAGTTCATTCTGCATGCTACTCGAACATTTCATCAATATCCTCTGCATTCCGTCCTTTATCGGGAACAAACAAAAACATCATTACAGAACTAAGAGCACAGATGCCACCAAACAACCAACACGTGCCATGGTATCCTATTCCATCTTCTGGCTTATTATCTGGATCTGTTCCTTGCACCATGTACATGAACGTCTTGGTAACCACAAATGCCATTAACCATTTGGAAGATGTGGCAACACTAATTGCCAAATCCCGTACCTTCCAGGAGAGACTTTCATTCATCAGCATCCATGGGATGGGATCGACAACGGCAAACCCCAGGGAGAACACGGCCAGACTGGTAACAGGAAGCCATTGTAGATAACTCACATCTTCACCTATGTCATCCAGGTAGAAGTACGTTCCAATAGCGGCCATTGCGGCAGTCATGGCTACAGATGAGATGAGTAGTAATTTTCTGCGTGTGAAATCGAGGATTACGACAGCGAAAAAGGTCCCACATACACCAACTGCCCCGATGACCACTGTCTGCCAGCCAGGGTCCAGTGCGCTCTGGGCAGCTAAGAAGATGTCATTGGTGTAGAATATGATGACACTTATTCCAGAGAATTGCTGGAAGAATATTAAAGCTAAAGTAATGCACAGTGGTTCCACTCGGGATGACTTGGCCAGTAGGTCCTTTAGATGAACCTTTTCTCGGGTAGCTGCTCTGCGGAGGTATTCTTCTATATCTGATATTTCAGCATCAACATTGACTGTGGAAGATAATTATATATCATTACATTAAATGGAGTATCTATATAGCATATACTAGAACTAACCATTGTTGAACAATTGATTGTTTTACCTTTTAGTCCTCTTATCAATTGAAGGCTATCAACAGCTTCTTCGCGTCTTTTCTTTGACAGAAGCCATCTGGGACTTTCAGGCATGAATGGCATTATGCATGCTAGGACAACCAGGATGGCTAAACTAGCAACTGCTAACCATTCCCAACCTAGGAAACATCCAAAACCATACACGTACAAGATGCCCATTGTTATGGCCTGAGTGTGACAATATAACAAAAGTTCATGGAATCTAGGTGAATTGATTTCTTGGATGTACAATGGAACTGCAAGTGACATGAGACCTGCGCAGAAGCCGGTCAATACTCTTCCCACGTACATCATTGGCACGGACACTGACACTATGACTAAGACCCAGCTCATGATGAAAGGCACGGTGAAAAGTACCAAAGATAGTTGGTGGCCGTAGTGGTTGACTAATGGACCAGAAGCCAGTCCTCCAAAGAGTGCCCCGATGGGCATCAGTGATGCTACCCAAGAACCTTGTTCTTCTGACATGCCGTAGAGGGCATTGTGTTCATCATTTCGGTTCCTCATGTCAGGAACAGCTGGTGATGAATACCCCATTGTGGTTCCCAATGCGAAGGAACCAAGACAAGCTACTAGGCAAGCCATCACGCCCAGGTAACTAAAAATTAGTCATTTCATCATTGGTATTACTATTGCAATATTGATAACTTACATTGATCAGTAGTTTTATGTATACCTGGTAGGCATAATCTCTTCAGTAGTCATTGGATATGTAGGTGTAATTGGACATGGCAGCTGTTGTTTCGGCTCCATTTCTTTAATATCTCCCATTGTAATTATTTCCCTAGTGTTCTAGTGGAAACGAACGTTCAAAATAATCCACTACATGTGTAGAGTTTGGTGATTAGTAAGTCAACATCAAGGTAAAAGCATGCTTATATAGACTATTGGAGCACAGTTCACATAGTAGCATATTATATAATATGTGATGAGCCAATTTGATCAAAGCACGCATTGCTTTATATGTAATACAATCCAGATGAACTGTAATCTTGTCATTTCCTCATTGTTTACTGTTTACTTTCTTAAAGGATATCTATTATTTTATCTTTTTTCAATCCGGAACCATAAAATATAAAACATGACTGTTCCACTTTGAAATCCTTGAATTGTTGTGCCAGGTTAAAAATTGGCATAAATCTACCACTTCATATATGTCTATATAATTGATGTAAATGTTAATAATTATAATTACTTGCCAAAATAAGTAATTTAATTAAGCTAATTAAGTGAAATTCTATGTCCAAGGCTAGTACGTAAAACAGTCAATGTTGCCATTTTGTAAGATTTTGAAATTATTATTTTGTGTATATTATTCAACTTTGAAAACACATACTGGATGATGTACCACTGTAAATTCCACTGGTATATTTATTATTTTATATATCAATGCAAACAATCATTGTTCAGACAGTAAAAGCAATTCATCTTGGTATTATACATTTTACGTACACTGAGAATGCAACATGAAGCTACCATAGGTATGATTCTTCAATCTCCTCCAATGTCTTTCCTTTTGTCTCTGGAACTAGGTAATAAACCACCAAAATACTTGCTGCACTCACACCTGCAAACAACCAATAAGTGCCGTGGTATCCTATTCCACTTTGTGCTGTATTACCAGTTCCTTGAGCCATGTTTATGAACAACTTGGTCACCAAAAATGCAAAGAACCAGTTGGCAGTTGTGATAACACTAGTTGCCAAATACTGGGCATTCACCGGGAAAAACTCCTCTATCATCACCCAAGGGATGCGACTGAATGCCACCACGTTCCCCAGGTAGAACACAACAATGCAGGTAACAGGAAGCCATTGCAAGTTGCTCATATCATTACCGTCGTATTTCAGGTAGAAGTAGGCACCAAAGGCCAACATTGCAGATGTCATCACAATGGAAGAAATGAGGAGTATATTTCTTCTTCCTGTCATGTCCATGATTTTTGCAGCCCAGATGGTTCCACATACCCCAACTACCCCAATGATCAATGTCTGGAACTTTGCTTCCAACTTGCTATCGGCTGCCGAGAAGATGTCAGTGGCATAGAACATAATGGCATTAATTCCAGAGAATTGCTGGAAGAACATTAAAGACAAACTAATGATTAGGGGATTCCTTAGTGATGGCTTGATCACCAGGTCCTTTAGATGAACTTTACCACCGACATCTGCTTCACGGATTGCTTCTTCGATCATCGATATTTCAGCAGCCACATCGACTGTCCAAAGTAATTATTTCATTAGATATACGAACTACCTACTAGAAATATCCATCACATGATGGTGTCTCATGACACCACATGATGGAACCATCAGGGACCATCATGGAACCATCACACACCACCATATAACACCATCACAGACCACCATGAACCATCAGGAACCATCATGGAACCATCAGACACCACCATCACACACCATCACAGACCACCATGAACCATCAGGAACCATCAGACACCACCATCACACACCATCACAGACCACCATGAACCATCAGGAACCATCAGACACCACCATCACACACCATCACAGACCACCATGAACCATCAGGAACCATCATGGAACCATCATGTGATGTGTTATGAGACACCATTATGTGATGGATATTTCCAGTAGGGCAACCATTTTTGGACATTTAATTGTTTCCTTTACCTGTAGATCCTCTTACCCATTGAAGGCTATCAACAGCTTCTTGGTGCTGTTCATTGTCCAGAAACCATCGAGGAGTTTCAGGCATGATCGTCATTGTGGTGAACTGTATAATCAGAGTGACTAATATGGCCACTGCTAACAATTTCCAGTTTAGGATGCATCCAATGCCGTACACGTATAAAATGCCTAATGTTATGGCCACAGAGTGACAAGATGCTAACCAGGTTCGGTTTTTAGATGAGGTACGTATTTCGGCTATGTACACCGGTACTCCAAACGACATGTGTCCTGCGCAGAAGCCGGTCAACACTCTGGCAAAATACATCATTTGCACATTCTTTGACACTATAACTAAGACCCAGCCTATGATGAATACACCAGTGAATGACGACAAACTTGATCGGCGGCCATATTTGTCGATTGATTTGCAAGCAAGCATTCCTCCAAATATTGCCCCAACGGTCATCAGTGATCCCACCCAAGAACCTTGGTCCTCAGACATGCCATGGAGGCCATTGTTTGCATCATCATTGGTTCTCATGTCAGGAATAGCTGGCGATGAATATCCTATTGTGGTTCCCAATGCGAATGAACCAAAGCAAGCTACGAGGCAAGCCACCACCTCCCGGTAACTAAAATTTAAAATTTTTTAATTCATTAATTAATTTGTCTAGTAATTTTGCTGTGAGGTGGGGTGATTTTGGACAAAGATTTCGAAAAGATTTTAGTATTATAAACACAAGTTTGGTGCATGTTATATAACAAAGGAACATAGGCACATAATATTGAAACTTTAGTCATTAACTTTAATTGTCTACATACCTGGTGTTGATTTCAATATTCATTGGATGTATAGCTGTACGAGTTGCTTAAATTTTATAGTGAAAATGAACTTCAGCACATACAAAGTATATGCAGTCTGCATCTTATATCACAGGTGACATAATCTGAACAAGAATGATCTGAAGAAGCTTCTTCAATATCAGTATACAAATACAAAATGTAGGCCATCATATCTTCATTTTTGTACTATTTAATCAGTTTCCTGGTATAGTTATCTATTTACTTTCTGGTCCTGGTTCAAAGATCACTCAGAATTTAATAGTAATTGTGGATGTTTCAATTGTACATCCGCAATTCCGCTGGGAATTCTCAGGCAGCCATTAAACCAGTCAGTCTGATCACAATAAACCATACTTTTATTCTGAAAAACACCAATTTATCCTGCCAGATGGTTTCGAAGGCCATTGCCACTAAGGAAACACTGTTCACTTCTGCCTTGACATCTTTAAATTCTTGTGCCAATTTGGCATGAATCCACAACTTAATATTTAAACTATTGCATTGTCACAAAACAGCATTTTGTGAGATACCGTTAATTGTTCCATTTGCAAATGAATAACATAATAATTCTGTATATTCCTTTTTAGAAAAATAATCAATTTCAACTTTATTACCACGTTGCACACTATTTAATTTACACATTAGGTACCTCAATTTGATTCGTACATTACACGTCCCTATACAGGTAAATTACAATTCATATAAGCCCATTACAATATGGTCAGTATTAGTTTTAAAAATTAATTATTTATACACCAATTGATTTCACCATCATACAATTGCAATATAATAATTAATTCCCATGATTCATCAACACCATTAAAATGGGGAAAAAAGAAAAACATGATTAATATTATCCTGATATGGAGAAAAATGTCTTGAGGCTATTAGCTTATTAGTATTCTTATATTATTTAGTGCCAATTATAGCTGTAGAGTTGTATCAAGAGTGTATATTACAGACATGATTACATATTTTCACCCACATTATTGCCAAAAGTTGAAAGATATACCACATTGACACCTACAGTACACGCGGGCAACGTACATTCTTCAATGTTTAATTATTACCCCAACTCACCATACGTGTTATTGATATGTAAAACGCATTATGTCCGATACAAGTTTACTTAAAATACTCTTCTATTTCTTCCAGGGTCCTTCCCTTAGTTTCGGGCACGAAAAATATAATGAAGGCTATGGCCACTACGCAGACTCCCCCGAACAGCCAATACGTGCCGTGGTAGCCGATGCCTCCTGATGGGTCATTATCCGGATCTGTTCCTTGTACAATGTACAGGAAGGTCTTGGTGACTATGAAGGCGAAGAGCCAATTGGTCGCTGTCGCGATGCTCCCCGCCATGCTTCGTGCCTTCAACGGGAACAACTCTCCCATCATGAGCCACGGGATAGGTCCAAACCCGATTGCGAAACCGATATTGAACACGACCAAACTGAGAATGGGCAGGAAGGAAATTCCACTTGTATCTTTGGCGTGGTAATCCAAGTAGAAGTACGTACCGATGGCCGCCATCGCTACGGCCATTATGATGCTGGACGCCACCAGAAGGATACGTCTGCCTGCCAGGTCTGAAATCAGCACTGACACCACCGTACCGATGACACCTACTGCACCGATGACCAATGTCTGATACTCCGGTGCCATGTCACTGTTCGCCTCCTTGAAGATGTCCGTGGTATAGAACATAATGACGTTGATGCCGGAAAACTGCTGGAAGAACATGAGTGCTAACGAGATGCCCATTGGTTTGTACAATGTAGGTTTCGAGAACTCCTTCAGTGACATTTTGCCCAGGGCCTCAGCTTCTCTGATGGCGTCTTCAATAACTTTCAGTTCATGGTCCACACCTTGTTCGCTTCCACGCACCCAAACCAGGGCTTCACGTGCGTCTTCCTTCTTCTTCTTGGACATGTACCATCGAGGTGTTTCCGGCATGAAGGGCATCATGACGGCCAAGACTACCAGAACAGCCAGACAGACGACAGCCAGCCAGGGCCATTGGAGCCAGATGCCGAAAGCGTACACGTAGAATATGCCGAAGGTGACCAGCAGCTGATGCGATGAACCGAGTATGCCACGGTACTTTGGTGAAGCCAGTTCAGCGATGTACACTGGGATTATGAGTGACACGATGCCGACGCAGAAGCCAGTGATCACTCTTCCGGCGTACATCATGGCCACGGACACCGAACCGGAGATGAGGACCCAGCCGATGGCGAAGGGCACCAGTACTGCTATCAAGCTCTACACAGACACATATGCAAATGTAAGTGCACATAGTATAATACTTCATTTTACTTAAAGGTGAACTGACAAGGTTTTGCAACATACCCTGAAAAAACTAGCATTTGATTGTCACTAATTTAAGAACATTGTCTGAAAATTTGAAGCCATTTTAAGCATTATTGCCACAAATATGAATTAATTTGTTTCATATCTGTGGAGTGTACCGAGTGTACTGAGTAGGATATTGTGAGATACGTTCACTGGAGCGCCATTGATAAGCTCTGCCATTGGCTGAAAATTCAAATTTTGCCAAAACAGGACACTGTGACACCAGCGCGGTGACACCGTCCTTCCATGACGCCCTCTTTAACTACTCGTAACTTTTTGTAACAATTTTTTAAAAAAGTTTTGTTTGTGCCAATCGTTTTATTGGCATCAATTCTATAGAATTGCACACTTTCCAGGGTATGTTACATAACCTTGTCAGTTCACCTTTAAAGTTAAGTTCAGTGGGAGAATGCGTAAAGTATGTAATAAGTGACACATACAGCCACAGATGCTTGCAAGTTTAAAGTGCCTTCAGATAACATTTGTCAGTTGTGGGAAAAGAGCTAGATAGTTCTTATAGTAATTTTATCTGTTTATAAGACGAAAGTATTGTATACGACTCTTCATGATAACTCCATATTTCTGGGAAAAATAGGGTAAATGTCAAGATAGAGCAAGATATAAGTGACACATTCCCATTGTATTTCAGATTGAAGGATCAATACTGTATATAAAACTATATTATTTGAATCACAAAAAAGTAATAATTGTAACAAAAATAATCCTGAAAAATGAATATTAAAGACCTTCCCTTTGTCCTTTTCACCACATATATCACACCATATTATATTATACTTAAAACAAACTGAAACCAAAGCTTACAAATATTGCAATTCATTGTGATATCTGCTTTCATGTTGTAATGTTATCAAAATTATATTGGTACCTATCGATGAAAATATCTTCCATGGCTTATGCAATTGTTAGAGCTAATGTTTCCATTTCAATATTACATTTAACTCGTACTGAAATGCACTTTGCAATGAGAAATGGAATCAAATAATATTATCGGAATTTTAGAAACAACTCTACCAATTTTCTCCCAAAATATTCAATATAAGGTCCTCCGGCTAATCCTCCGAAAAGTGCACCAATGGTCATTAGTGATCCAACCCAGGAACCTTCATCTTTTGACATACCTATTTGTTGGAAGTAAACAAATCATTTATTAGAATAACTAAGACTAAATATGGTTATTTAATTTAATATTCCCATACTAATTATATTGAATGCAGTACCGTTTTAAGACAGTCATTTAAACTTCTGCATACATAAAACAATATGAATGTCGACATATATCATTTGTTTTATTTATTTCAATGCAAGTTGTTTCATTTATTCCAATTATGTAATTATATTTGTTTAATGGAAGATTTGCAATGACAATATTATACAGTACATAATTGTACTGGTAATTAAATATCAGGTACAGGAGTTTAATAATATTACTGCATACTAAGCTTGGATTCCTTCCATATGCTGGACTTTTACATTATATTAAATGTAACCCAAGGTTACATTTCAATAAAGTAAGGTCCAGTCTTTTTATATCTATATATTGCTGAGGATGTCCGCCATATGAAATGTCAGATAATGAAATTTTGATAGACATTGTCCTCTACATTTTTATTTCGAAATCATTACATCCAAATATCTGGAATTCAATGCGTTTTTATGTATTGTAGTGGCGCCCTCTATAAATGCAAACTCCCCTCTTATGGTAACCATTTTGTGCCCCAACATATGCAATTTTCCAGAGTTTTTTTGTTAATTATTTCTGCATAGTTCCTTATCAAGAAGGGAATGTTTCCTGTGCAAACACAAACATTTCTATTATCTTATATACCGTATTTTGCAACTGTTTATTACAGCAGATAACAGCAACATTGCAATGAACGATAATAAAGTGTAAAATATATTTAACACCCTTCAATCTTTTCACATTTTAAATCTGCAATAAATGAATCCCAATAAAAATTTAAACAATAAATATCTACAACCGCATTTAATATCTTAATATTTCATTTTTGATTCTTAAACCATAATTTATGTTTATTTAGCTTCTTTATTTAGTTTGTTTGTTCACATCGTATTTTTTTGAGATTACAAATATAATGCTGTGTAATCTTGGTAATATAAAGGTACAATATGTACATACATCAATATATTTCTTGTTTTCAATGTTTATATTTTCATTGCATCAAATATATTTTTCATCAACTACTTTACAATCTATTGAATTTCCTATTACCAAGAGTATATTACATTGTATTTCCATGTAATTGGATAAACATTATATAATCTTTATGTAAAATAAAATAAAGAATTTCCCACAATTTCTATTATTTATGCATAACCAAAATTATATATTGTTGTTCACCTTGACATTTACTATGTACATACATAGGTAAATGAATCTTATTTATTCTTACCGTATAAGACATTGTTGTTACTTTGCCATGATGTCATACTGGGCACACCAGGTGAGGAATAACCAAGGGCAGTCCCCATTGCCATTGACCCTAAACAAGCTGTTAAAAATATTAAAACTCATTAAAATCTGGAAAAACGCCAACTTTAATCAGATTTTCCCATTAATTATAGTAGCTTATCAAATGTTGCACATTGTTTTCAGAAATGAGGTATTCACTTTTTTACTGCACATACGTATAACCGAAACTTCGTAAGTCGAGTTTTCGTAAATCGAAACTACGTATTTTTTTAGTTGTTTTTTCCCGGGGATTTGCGCAATTTCTGTACGATGAGTAAGTAATTTGCACAATGGAAAGGAAATGGTTTTTTAATTTATTTGTGCAGGCTTTATTTTTTAAAAATGTCAAACTTTTAAATGTTTATTATATTTAAAATGTTTTTATTACCTGTTAAACATGCCAGAAACTCCCTGAACGCATTAGTTGTCACTGTATGGTTCGAATCTGAATCCTTATTAGCTGAATCCGTTCCATAATTTGCTGCTTTTGGCAAATCTTCTACAATACTTTTTCTCGAAACTTTAGAGCTGTGTTCGCTATTAATGGATGACTTATCAGACAAGTCAGTTTTCTGCATTTGGTGAGCTTCAATTCCTTCTTCTTCATCATGTACCATACCAGTGTTGATAGACATGATTAAAACGACCTTTACCGCCCCGCAGCTGGATTTGATCTGACATAATTATTTTACCTGCATCCGTTGCCTGCTGTCACTTGGGGGCGGGTCCAGCTCGACTCGTTTAGAGACTCGTTTATCATTGGTCGTAGGCGGTGCCAATTGCCAGAGCTGCCGTGTGAACACGCCCATTTCTGGCAATGAGCCAATTCTGTTTTGTATGCTATTGATGCCCGCATATAAGGCGTGGATTATGTTACTGTAGCTCCGCCTTAAATTTATCGGTCGTAAGTCTGGTTGGCAAACGTCCAGACATGGTCAATCGGTAAAAGCAATGCCGGATTTAGATCGTTTATTTTGATGGGCGTTTTATCATTTTAATTTCCATTCTGTCAACAAGGTATATGCTCCGACGGATCAGATCGACTTTGAAAAATATCCTGGAAACTTACTGGTAATCTGTTAGATTATCTAATAACTGCATATAAGAGTCGATGCACTTGAATAATAATTTAAACGACGGGAGCGTTTGTGATAAGTTTGGTTCAAAATGGCGGGCATTTTGAATGCAAATTTGGTAAAAATTCGTTGTTCTTTCGGCGGAATTTGACGGATCATTCCAAAATTGTACTGATATATTGGTATATTTTAATTGGAAGTGTTTTGTGGTTAAAAATATTGCAGATCGCACCAAGTTCAGGGTATATTGTTGATGTTTTTTAGTTATATTTTGAAATTTGTTATTCCTGGAATAGCTGCATGGAATGAACTGGTTGTTATAACTGGTTGTCTTAAATGGGAATCTTGCACATACTTCGTAGAAACTGGTGATTTTATCTAACAAATGACATGTTTCATATTCTGTCCATATCTATTTGTTGGTTCATACCAGATATTGTGTAAATATAGTTGTTAAAAGTGTTGTTTGGAGATATTTTAGAATGCATATACATTAGCTGATGGTCTAAAGTATAAAGTACTATAAATTCAGTAAGTTCAATGTCTAAACTGATGTTGTAGATATTATAAGATCTGAAACATAAATTTACACAATATGCTATATTAAATTACAGACCCTTGTGAAGGTTTTGCTAAGGCCCAAAAAATATTGTTTGTTTTCTGTTACATAGTAAAATTTTTGCAGGTAGGCAGGTCGGTTGTTTTTTTTTTTTTTTATTTAATTTTTTACTGGAAAGCACTGTTATCATACATTATATCTATATATTATTAAGAACGTGATGAACAATACTTTTTACAATGCATTACAATATATATTTATGATTTTCCATACAGTAATTGCAATTTTTCAATTGTTAAATTTAAATTCACTACTTTTTTGGTGAAAAAAAGTTGATGTCGGGGCAAAATTTCCACGTAGGTCGGGTAACTGCAAACGAACAATTACTTTTTTTTGGCCTAAATGAAAAATCTACCACTTCTGCATTATTACAGGGATATAAACAAAATATATAAATAATTTGGATTTAATGATGTTGACTTCACGTAGGCCTATGTACATAATAAAGTTATCCATATGTGATTATTTTAAACTTGTCCGTATGTGGAATAGAGGTAAAAGTTCAGATATCGGAGTGAGTATGTGCATTGTTTGAATAATTTTATTTTAGTACTGAATAATTCAGACATATCAAATACTTACTCTCAGTAGATCAGTGTTTTATTCACTATTCCATATAGGTATATAATAAAAATCTTATATTTTGAAAGTAAGTTTTATTTGAATTTTAAGGTATAACATTAAACCAGTTTTGGGGGCGATACGTGCCAACAGGGGCGCCCTGGTGGTGACTGTGTGCATTACTGGATGCATCACAGTTGTCAACTTTGAAAAT
>JAQFZQ010000900.1:0-24799 GCA_034696005.1 Glomeris marginata
TAATTATGTAAATATTCTGCATATTATTCCGCACAGCACCTATGTTTCGGATTTTTGATATCTTTAATAGTTTTTAATTTGTAGTGTAAAAAGTCTAATAAATAACTAAATAAAATGAAACTGTATAATCGAATACAGTAATAGAGGGAAGAATGTAATTAATAATTGAAATTCTGATCAGGAATAAAAATATACAGAGTGAATTAGCGCTAAATTCGAGTGCATGGTACAATAAAAGGGTGTAAAAAAGTGAGGAGAAACGTCTTATTCACTCTATAGATATACATTGTGAAGGGGTATAGAAGTACATAGAGTATACTACAGGATAGAGGTGCAAAAGACCATGTATTTATGCGCTTATGGCCGCCTCTTCTCTATCAAATACTGTACCCTATGCCACGTGACTGTGGCCATATTTGAAGCAGGTGGGTGCACAAAAGCGTTCACACTTGGGTGGCTACTGGGTTTGCGGTCACCCTGTAATTCGCCAACCTATATATGCATGTATACCTCTCTTGCCCCCTTCACTTCCTATGCATCACTAAACTTCACAAATTTACTCGTATCATCGCAAATCAACGCAAAACCGGAAGAAAAACTTCAAAAACAACAACAAAAAATCTTCATTTTTAAAAACTCCTGCAAAAATTTGCTTCCCTTAAAATAACAGGATAATTAATTACGATACTTCATTAACATACTGTGAAATAGCTTTCAGTATTGAAATTTTGCTCGGTAGTTATTACAAGAAGGGGGGATTGTAGAGTAATAATGAGACAAGTTGGACTTTGCGGAATGCCGATAATGGAGTCTATGGCGGTTATTGCGTCGGTTGCGCCGCCTGGCGGCGACGGTTAGCAACCGTTTTTTCCATGTTTCTCCTTGTTGGTATGCCCTCGAGATTGGGCGTCGATCCCGGACCGAGGTGGTGAGGTCCTGGGCTAGAAAATGCCGCCACTTGTCGATATATAGCGCATTCGGTGTGTGAATAATTCATGTTTGAGTGGCGGCGGACCTCAACGAAAAATCTTCAAAAAGCAACCAATAATAAAAGAAAAGGAGAGAGAGGAAAAAAAAAGGCGGGACAACACACGCAACGGGAGCACCACGGACAACATACTAAACTGGCATTCCTTTGGTCCTTGAACCCGTGAGAAAAGTTAGCAAATCGCATGGCGAATGTATAATAAATAAAGTCATGCAACCCCCGCATTGCATACCATCGCATTGCATCGCAACACGAACAAACATTTATTGTCAAATATGTCAACTTATTGTCTCTATGAAATGCAGTGTCACATGTACAAGGGCAACGAGTACCACTTATAAAAAGAAAAACCAATTTCATGTTGTTTCAGGGTAAGCGTGGCTTCCCAAACCCGCCCCTTTCTCTAGAAATCCAATACGTACATTAAAATACGTACCAGATTAAAAACTATATATTCAATCACATATACAATCTATTACAGTACAGTTTTACTACATACTTCATGCAGTTGTTCTTTTATAGCATGTCACTGTCATTGAATTATAGCCGCGGCCGCAATTCGAAAAATAAATTTAAACCCGTTATGCATCAGATTTCAAAATAAAGATTTCAACAAACGTATATATGAATGCATGTCCTAAAGTCTCACCCTTTGGTGCATAATGAAAGGGAAAAAGGAGCACTGTTTTTATTTGACCACCAACAGTTATGCATGCCCGCCATTTTGAATTTTAAAGGAGGGGTTTTAAATCATAACATAAATAAATTGCATCATTATATATTAAGGGATGAGTGAACGAAAATTTCGGTTAATCGAAGTAGCTATAGCTTATTGATCGAAGGGGAATTTCACCCGCAGGTCATTCTTCAATGAAAATACGACACAAAGTTAATTGTGTGATGAAATTTCATTTTTTACATGTCCCCCCCTCTGCCCACCATTGGCCGCACACAAACCCTCGGTTTGGCCCAGACGCGTGCACCTTTATTATAATGAGCCTTTGGATGTGCATGTGGCCACCCCCCAACTCCACCCCCTTATCCCGCATCACAGCCGTCTTTAAACCCCCCCCCCCCCCATTTAAAAACACGGAACAGCGGCGGCAACTTTTTACACATTTTACACTTTTTGTCCAAAAACACCATTTTATAGGAAAACCGACCCCCCCCCCCCCAAACTACCCTCCTCCCAAAAACTCTCACCTCTTCATCCCATCATTCCTCAAAAAATAGAATAAAAAAACTAGGGCCTCTTTTCTCTCTCTCTCTATACAGTCTATCTTTCTGTGTCCGGAAGGAGAGGAGGAAAAAAGAGGGGAAGGAAAGAAGGGCAAAAAAAAATGCAGAAGGGTAAAAAGAAGAGTGTAACAGTTACGTGATTCTTGAAGAAAGAAAGAACAGCAGCAGTCTGTGTGTTGGAGGGTAAAGGCATTGTTGTGCTGGTCTGTGCCATGAGGCCATCAGGCTATGAGTAGTGTGTGTGTGTGTGCCATAGGCACCACCCTCGAGCACGAGACGGCTCGACGTCGCCCCCTTAACCCACCCCCCTTAAGGACCAGGCCCCCTTAAAAATATTAAGGGGAGGGGGGAGGTACCATCCGGCATGCTTCCATCGAAATAACCACGCGCCCAACACGTGCCATTGCAAGGACACGTGACTTGCCTGCTCGCATGTGTACTTCCCTGCAACATGCAGCAGCAGCGCCATCTGCAAGACGGCCACACCGTTCATCGCATGCCACAAGGCGTTAATTGCTCTTATAACCCTACACAACTTTCACCTACACCCCCTATAAAACTAGCCCTCATTCAATCTGTATAGTAAAGCCTATCGCAAAGCATGAACATTGCAGAAGTTAAAGGTGAACTGACAAGGTTTAGTAACATACCCTGTAAAGTGTGTAATTCTATAGAATTGATGCCAATAAAACGATTGGCACATACAGAACTTTTTTAAAAAATTGTTACAAAAAGTTACGAGTAGTTAAAGAGGGCGTCATGGAAGGACGGTGTCATCGCGATGGTGTCACAGTGTCCTGTCTTAGCAAAATTTGAATTTTCAGTCAATCATAACATATCCATCTAATGGCACAAAAGTTATTTCATTTTAGATGGTCCCAATGGCAAAGTTTGGTACTAAAACATACGATATATGCACCATGTGTTAGCCGTATGGGCCCAGGGTATGGAAAGCATGTGAGTATAGTATGTGCAAGTATGGCGCACCAGCACATTCAAAAGTGGTGCATGGGTGACATCTGGTTACCTTGCAGTCTGCTGAGGGGGCCACAGTGTGGGCCTCCGTGGTGGGCCTTCTAGCCTGCTTCTAGGCTTCTGCAGCAGATGGCAAAGGCGACACTATTACTGTACACTACACCACTATTGAGTGGCTGGACGAGGTCGAGGCCCTTGCCCTCTGGCCATGGCCCAGGTTGCTGGCCTCGACCCCGACACCGACTCGGACAACAAACATCGCTTATCGTTTATGTATGTCCCTGCTCAGTAGCTATAGAGAGAAAACGCAACACGTGTATAATAATAACCCTTGCCCTCATAATAAGCCTACTTTGTAGACCAACCAGTTATTTTCACATTTACAAAAATAGCACCCGGTCCACTAGTCCACAAGTTTCCAACAAAGCTGCAATATGAAGGACACAAAATACTTTATAAATTAATTAATTAATAAATTATGAAATGTTATTAAAATGTATACCTAACACAAAAAATAATAGTAGTCTTATTATTTTAATTCTGGTTTTGAAATTGTAATAAAAAGTTAGAGAGGTCAGAGGTGGGACCAGAAAAACACCTGGGCAACATACGAAGGTCAAGGGGCGTCTGAACGCCACCTTGCGGCCGTCGGAGAAAACACGCTTTCCAGACAAATTTCGCTACTATACGAGAGCACGCGCTTATTATTATATTGCACACAACAAAGTTGATTTTTTTGCCGGTGCAGGATGTAAGTTACATAATAGGGTAGTGACGTCAGAGCGGCTGGATGCAATAAAGCGGGTCTGGAGACCTATGGCCTAGCACTAGGACCTAGTCCAGCTGAACGAGAGCATTTTATTGAGTAGGTAGGGTAGACGGCTGTGCGCGCCCCCTGGACGGTCCCCCCCCCTCCCGACCTCATCCAATACAAATAACCCATTGAACAGGAGCAGACAGGGCTGCTCGTTTAAGCTCATTTACGGTCCTAACCCAGACCAGATTCCCCACCCCCAAACACTTTCCACCACCCACCACCCCCAAACAAAGGGTAACAACAAATATGAATCGTAATGTCAATCCCCCATTTCAAGAAAACTACAAATATTTCCAACATTATTTCAATGAAAATATTAAAATAATACAATATAGGGACTGTTTAAAAACCACGTGTTGCAAAGGAAGAAATTGACATTTCTGTGACGTCACCAATAAGTATTACATATCTATTTATATACATAAAATAATAAAACAAATTCAATTTAGACTCTACATATTAAAATCAATTTAAAATAGTTAATTGTCATAGAATATAATTCTTAAAAAAGTTACTGGAAAAAAAATACAGGTATTTTACTCAACTTTAATGTTTATACTGTTAACAAATATATGTCCATCTTCTGTATAAGGAACTCAATTTTACAAAATTAAAACTGTAATAAACCGATTGATATTGCTGATATATCACATAGAAGTAGGCCTATACATTAATTGTAATACGCTAATCAATGGGAACTTCATAACTTCATAACTTAATAAATAGGAACAACACAATTAGATGATGAAATAATACATGAATAATTTGGGGAGAAGTGGATTAGGCTATAAAGCTAGGTAACTTATACAATTTAAAATTATAAGACGACAGGAACGGAATGGAGTGTGCCACACAAGATTTAAAGAAAGAAAAAGTTAAGAAAAAGAGAATTATTGGGACGGTTGGAATCAGCGAATCGTGAAATAAGGTGTTATTACACAACGACATAATGTGTATCGCGTGGCAGCACTTGGTTGCATGTAAAAGGCGCCAGACAACATGTATACAACATACGTCACGTGACACGCGTTACCCTTCTCAAAATCAAGCAGCAAAAAAAATCCGTCATAAAACCGTGTGAATTTACAATCTGCGTAACGCCCACTTAATGTTATTATTCGCCTTTTTTCTTCTATAAATAAACCAGGCTTAATGAGCAACGCAATTGTATGCCCATTCGTTCCAGTTCTTTTGTATAGGCTTCAATTCCCACTTTGCATATTATTTGCTAGACTTTATCTCGAATTAAGCGGCTAATTTAGTACAAAAACCGCGCAAATCAAATCAAAAACACGTTTGGTTTATATAATTTAACCTACTACGATTCCAATTGTAACTTTTCAAATGTTGTAAATCTCTTATTTAAAGGCGAACTGAGGAAATTAGATAAAAAAGTTATTTGTACACCAAGTGACGTCAGAATGCACCAAAAAGTCAATTTTAAAGTGTCAATAACTTTATTTTAATTAATTCCACTTAAACTTTATTTCAATTAACACTGACATATGATTTTAAATTGATTATATATTAAAATTCTCACCTTAACAATGTCCATTATATATGTTACAGTAAATAAATGAAACGTACGAAATAAAAAATGATTGAGTTTGTGACCTTTGACCCGCCTTTAAAACGCTCCAGGTATTCGCTTTAGCTATCTCATCTGTTTCAAAAGTTGTTCTGTCGGCAGACCAACAAAGGAATTTAGGCCTAAAACACGTTTCACCTCTGACCCTAACAAATATTCGAACCCATTCGCGATTAATTTCCTTTTCTTCAACAACAGCAACAAAAAAAGTTATTACAAAAAAAATTACACCTTCAGGAGATAAGAGTTGCGTAAAAACCCGGGTTGGTAACCCTTGAAAAGTTGAAGATTGGGCAGGCAGGAAGGGGTTAAGTTTAGAGTTGAGACGTTTAAATCGGTCTTCGGAGCGACAAGACCCGTCATGCATTGCGACATGCTAGGTAAGCAGGTGGTCCATGTTGCCATGTGGCGCAACATTATGTCTATGTCCGTGCACACCACATGTCACCTGTGCACAAAAAAACCAAACAGCCGCCATCTTTTTATCTCCCTTCAAACATAAAACATTCAAATTGGGCCTATGTGACAATAAAATTATCGTATACAACATCGATATAAATAATGATATCGATACAAATGGACCAATACTTCCTATTATAGACAAAAAACGTGTACAGTAATGTGGCGCCACCTAGTGTCATATTACAACAATTACTCGTTTCTAAATGAAAAGCTGAAATGGTCATTATGATAAATCCAGCAATTATATACTTAATTAAATAGCATTTCCATTAAAACATAACAGAAACATTATTAATTTTTAATTGGGAATTTGTATAGACACATTAATTTAAATTTAAGCAATATTATTAGCTTCGTTAATATATACAAATAGTTATTTTGAGTTAGCTGTGAAAAGCAAGTGGTTATGATTACATTTTAATAATTCTGATTTTATTGTACTAGTATCAAAACATCTGCTATATTTAATACTGAACTGCTGCACTAGATGGCGCCACTTCCGACCATCCGTGTCTTTACCAAGTTAACAATTGTAAAGTTTGGTCTTTATAATAACTATTGAATGGGCACGTGTCACTTTCTAAGTGCAACGATACGGAAATGTCGTCACAGTCCCATGACCGGCACTTTTTTTGGGCCTCAAGGTCACGTGTTGTACCCCTTTATCAACTGGTAAAATGACGCGTTCATCTACAACATTTGCATATATACTTTTTGTGAAACTTTCAAGGTGGTAAAGAATAATTAGGAGGCAATTTGGATCGTTTTTTGGGATACCATGTTTCGGGAGTGAAAGGGTGATGGCCCCCATGTCCAAGGTCGCACCCACACTTGACTTCACTCCCAAAAAAAACTTTAAAAACTTTCAAGACACGTGACAAACACAAAAGCTAATGACGAGCAATTGCGTACCACAAACCAATGCTGTCCAAATAAGCCTAACGAGGTCCGACGTGCACCAACAACTTTTCAACGCTCGTCACGTGACCACAAAAACTTTTTCAACTTTTTGCCACGTGACCATGGTACTTTAGAAGGGTACCAAATAAAAAAAAATACAAATGAGTACTTAATTAACTTTCTTTTCCACCAAATTTAAATACACTTCCTGCCTCTTTTTATTTCCTATCTGCATACATATAACTTTGTTTACTGAAAATCCCTGCAGATGGCGCTTTGTAACATTTTTGTTCCATATAATTCCCTTTTGTCCAATATACACTACACTAATTTAAAAATCCCAATTAATTATAATCAATATCGACCGCATGCTCAATACCTTTATCAACAAACATGTTACACAATCATTTTTCTACGTTTTTAATCACGTGACGTCGCGATCAATATACAAAAAAATCCATTTTTATAGTGCACTATATATAAAGTAGGATATAGAGATAGAAATAATGGAAAGTGAAAGGGCCATAATTAATTAAGAAATCCCGAAACGGAAACAAAAGAAAAAAATTGATAATGAAGTTTACAGCAAAATGGTTGAGAATATAAAATAGGCCTATTTTTATGTAACCAAAAACCCGATATTGTAATGATAGAGAGAGGCCTACCTCATTTTGCACATATATGGGTTTGGATATACAATGCGGTCGTTATATACCACGTATATATAGGTATAAAAAGAAATGACTAACTCGAAACCGAAACCTTAGAAATACCATTGGCCTGGATCATCGAAAAAGTTATATAAAAATGCAAAATCCTGTATAGGTCTATGCAAAACATAAAGTCTTTAACAAGGTGTTAATTTACATACATAAATATAAAATTACATATAATTATTTCATCTGAATCAAATAGAATCAGCAATATCAGCTCTAATTACATGGTGGGAAATAAATCACCCGAATTACAATTAAATTCAATTAACCACCACGAAATATAAACCAAACATAATTAGTGTGTCATTATATTTTATCCTAATACCTTTATTTTCACAGGTGAATTCACATATAATTAGTATAAATAAGGTGTAATTAATATACTGTAAATAGCATCATCGGTCTGCTACTTTTAACAAGGGGGCATTCAGTAATTACGTTTTAATAAATATTTCTATACAATTTATTTGGCATTTTGTTGTTTATAGGTGTTGTTTATATGGTGTTAAGTGTATTTAGAAAACGAGTCCAATGGAAAGGTGGAAAATATTTTCTTTTTTGGTTTGGGTGAGAGAGAATTAAAAAAAAAGGAAAACAATAAAAAGTTACAAGGTGCAAAGTACAAAGCGGTTTTACCGATTTTTCCCATGAGGCCCCTCAGCTGATAACGTTTTCCGATTGAAACACGGAACACGAATAACGATAAGGCGTTTTTGAACGTTCCCATGCTTGGCCAGCTGAAAAGGTCAACAAGACCCACCCTATACACCAAACAAGCTCCTCCCCCTGCCCTCCTCATATCGATTCATCGTTAATGTTTATGCAAACCCAGTGAAAATTTAAGCAGAGTGGGCGGGGTCAACAACTTTCTTTCAACAGTTCAAAACCTGGCAAACCCATACTGAACAAACCAAACTTTCAACTTCACCAAGCTCAAAAACAACAAAAAACTGAAAACACACAAGTTGAGTTTTCACCACAATTTATAAATTATTAACATTATATACATAAATCCAAGGTATAAATCATTATCATTAGCAAAACAAAACAACAAAAAACAATTGCTACAATAAATAAGCAGTAATTATCATTTACTAGCTTAATATATGCAAATGCATTCAATAAATTGGTCTCTTTTATCAAATTACAAAAATAACTCTTACTTTCTTGAACACTTGCCTGTATAATACTAGTATACAATGTTCATATAAAATAAAATTGAAGTATAATATTTAAGTGTTAAATTATGTTTAATCACATTGTACTAATATAAAATAAAACCTACTGAAATAAATTTTAAATGGTCAGTTATTTTTGAATCACCCTACACTATTAATTCTTTTTCCATTACTTGCAATTTGCTGCGTATTTTCATAATTATAATTAAGTTTTCGTTAGTAATTTGTAAATTATGCACATCTGTGTTAATATTTATTAATATTCACAAATCTGTTAAATGTTTATCAGTTCTAATACTAGGTGGCGCAATGGACCGAAAAAACAACTGCACTATTAATTTCACAGCATTTTTTCCGCACGCCACCTGGCGTTCAAATCGATCAATATTTTTTTAGGAAATGTGTATTTTGAAATGGGCCACAATAATAAGTATTGCACAACTGAAATCGATAGGAATTTGGAAAATGTTTGTATATAAGGGCTTAAGTAGTGTATATTCACAAAAGGAGTGGTCGGAAAACAGTTGACAAAGTGTCTTTTCACACGATAATTCCCGACATGAAGTGAGCCACTGTTGCCCAAATACATATAGTACAGGGGTGTGGTTCAATCTATACACAGTGTATATCGATCGACTATTTGCAAATATCGGTCAAACTTCTTCCGGATTTGCTCATTTGCATAGTACCAACAACTATCAACCGATACTTTATTTTATCACCATCAATTAACCTGTCATGTAACATTTTTCACTTATTATTCCCAGAAATCTGTCTCAAATATTGGAACAAACTCAGCCAAATCCGCCATTTTTTTCCCCTTTTTCGTTAGCATGTGTAATAACCGGAAGTAGTCCATCGATCCGACCATCAACATCATTTATTACACCCTGTCACACTTTTTCCAACTCACTTTCTTGCTTTACCTTACCTTGGCCGAGAAAAATCATTATAATCGATACACAGCAACAACACGCAATATACAACTAATAAAATCAACATATTGCTATATTTTACCCCTTAAAAAAGTTATCACAAACTTTATTTCGTCATTAAAAAATTGAAAAAGCCCCACTGTATTTTTCTTTAATTTTGTAACTTATAAAAACATTAAATCTCTTTAAACGAAAATTAGTTCTGTTGCTATGTCCAATTTTTCCACTCATTAAATGCTACTTTTATCACTTTCAAATATTTTTAAATCATCATAAAAAAAATTCAGCCAATCAAACTTGACCTACATGTTCGGGTTTAAAGGGTTAAGAAAGTAATAAGGGAGCAATTTAAACAAGATAAAAAAAAACAATTCAGAATTCCTCCATTATCTGGCATTTTTAAAATTCCTGTCCGAATTTTGGCCACCTGCGCAATAAAGATAACATCAAAACAAACATTACTATATATCTAATGTTTTTATATACGTATTTATGTATTTATAATGTCTAGCATTACCTATCTGGTCAATCGCTATTTTATTAAAAACCGCATTCGACCGACACGCAATCTATTTTATTTATTGCGGCATTGATTCTGGCAATAGACACAATAAAAATTCCTAAACTAGTATTCCAAATAAGGACAAACACCATTATAACGAATCATCATTGTCGGTCACAGAGAGTCAATAATCTCTTATCATACAAACTTATCGAAATTTTATCCAAACTGTTTATACACAAATAAAACATAATATACTTAGTTTTCTTTGGTAAGCACAGCCAATGACTCTTTTTCTATATTGATTATCAGATAAAAAGTTGAAGTATTTGGTGATAAACTATACTACATACTATATAAAATTTAAAAGGAAATATCCACATTTTTATTTGTAACACTCACAAAACGAAGCCAACGCCATCTTGTATCGCAAATTGGAAACCGTTTGTTTACTTACATTTGGTACAAATGTTTATACATATTTTTCATTTAAATGTATTCATATAAAATATAAACTTTAATAACATATATATAAATTATGCACAAATAAGTTTATATGCAGTTAAACATCTTTCAAAGTTTATTCTATTATTCAAACTTTCCATTTTAATATTTTTTGTAAATATGTGTCAACAGATGGCGCTGGGAATGTAATTTATTTACAATTTTGCATATAAAGTATTGCAGTATGTCTGTCTATAGGTACTGAAAGTAAAATATTGCAGGATTTCTATGACTATTTTCAAATTCCATTGCCTTTTCCAGAAATACAGGAATTAAATAACAGTAGACACACTGTATAATTAAAATTATAGAGTAAACTAAAGAACAAAAGTTCATTTTGAAAATCACTTCAAAGATTGTATTGGTTTTTCTTTCTTTATATAGGTGTAACATTTGCTATTCAAATTGCTTGCATTTTCCCTGACCTTTGGTAACCATGTCATTGTACTGAAACGTGAAAGGAGATCACAAATTAACAAGTCCAAAAAATGGGTGGACAAATATGGTGCAAGTATATAAGGTTAAAAAAAAGTATAGTGGACCACCCAAAAGTAGCATCGATCGTCTATGCTTTTTTCTCGCCATTACATTATATTGTAGTGATAACAAAACGATAAAAAAGAAAGGGGTTGTTGATAACAACAAATAAAAAAAGCAAACATGTTTCTTGCCAATATTGGACTACAATTTTCCCCTACAGCAAGTTTCCATGCAATGCACCACCATGTAGCCCTGATCACCATGCAACTATACTATCAATCAAACTTTTGCTCCTCTTTTTCGTCACGAAAGAAAAAAACAGGCCAGATATACTACCATAATAAAAAAAACACTTACTGTACACACAAAAAGTTCAACCCACTAGTTTGTCATTAACTCATTATCTACGCTGAAACACACCACCCCCGCAAAAACCCCATTTTTCCCCAAGAAAATGATAAAACCCAACTAATATTTACAAAATACATCCCCTTATATTAGTAAATGTTATTTTCAGTTGCATTCTTACTGCATTAAGGTCCATTTGTAAAAAATACATATTTACAAGCGTGCAACTTGATTTAGTACCGATTTCGAACAAAAGATGGCGCGTCACTCGACTCGGTCTTACTCGGTCTCTTTTTGAATAATGACACAAAGACCACTTGATAAATTGCTATACTGGTGAAGGTAAACTAAAGGATGCCGTCACTGTCATTGTCACACATTGTTCAAATTCCTAAAACAACACTTGGGAGAGAAAAGTAAACAAAAAATATGGGTGGGGCTAAGGGGGGGGGGGAGGGGCAAAAAAAATAAACTCAACTGCTGTGATTTGTAAAGTGACATCTGCGAATAAGGGACAATTATCTCGACACGCTCCTACTTTATTTCTGTATGGAAACATTGTGACAGAAAAGGGATTTTTTGTGTTAAAAAATAAAGCAGTTGCGACTATACGACCACCTAGCGGATCGGAGTAAAACCAAGAGTGAAACTTTTATAAAAAGTTTACTTTTAATGTACACCGCATTTGAGCCGACAAACTGCAAACTAGAAAAACAAAACAACAGTGGGAAAAAAAATTAAACCGCATCTCTTGAAACGAGGTCTGGATGCTAATAAGGGAGGAAGGAAGAGAAAGATGGGGGATAAGAAAAAGGGAAGCCCCCAACGGCAATCAGTGGCGCAAACAAAAAACAAAAAAGTAGGGGCACAAACGCCACCGAAAACGACTGCGCAGTAGGAGGAGGAAAATACCAACCGCATGCCAAAGTCACGCCTCCCAACAATCTTTGACGCTTTCTTATGTCTACACCGACTACACGTATCAAGAAACGCCATAAAATACACGCCTTCCATCCTACTATACCTTGCCTTCAATTTGCCTCGATTACCGGCCAAAACGTTCCAACAATCGCCATACTCACAACATTCTTATTCGTTCAATACAAATATACATTAAAGGTGAACTGACTAGGTTTTGCAACATACCCTGAAAAAATCAGCATTTGATTGCCTCTTATTTAGGAACATTGTCTGAAAATTTGAAGCCATTTGAAGCATTATTGCCACAGATATGAATTATTTAGTTTCATATCTGTGTAGGGTACCGAGTTGTACCTATATTGTGAGAGAAATACACTGGAGCGCCATTGATAAGCTCAGCCATTGGCTGAAAATTCAAATCTTGTCGAAACAGGACACTGACACCAGCGCAGTGACACAGTCCTTCTTTAACTACTCGTAACTTTTTGTAACAATTTAAAAAAAAAAGTTTTGTTTGCTCCAATCATTTTATCGGCATCAATTCTATAGAATTACACACTTTCCAGGGTATGTTACAAAACCTTGTCAGTTCACCTTTAAGTACTTTAAAAAATTCGAAATGCAGCAGCGGTGGCAAATATTTACGGTAATTTTTGCAATTATAGACTTATTGGTGCGGCTGTTATTCAAGGACTGCTGTTTATAATTTTAACTGTACCGCCTGTAATTCAAATTAATACTTTATTATGCTTCTATTTGCTAAATGTCTATCTGACATTTTCACCCGTTTTAAAAACAGGGTCAAAGTCAAATGTGTTCAGCGTAGGAACACATTTACTTTCTATATGTAGTCTTTCAACGTCCACATAAACCCTGGCAACGCGATTTGATTATTGTGCAATTATGTGCACACTTGGGTGGACTTGTACTCTATGTATAGCATTTATGTGTCACAGTTTCATGCCACAGATTTTGAAGCATTTTGCACGGAAATCTCAAAAAACAAATGTATCATGAAACAAAAGGCCAAATTTGGAACCATGACGGGGGAGAGAGAGCAGAGAAAGAGAAAGAAAAAGAAAACAAGTTGGCCAGAACAAGAAGAAGAAGATGGAGATGAAGAAGGCCTGAGGGGGTGGGTAGAAAATTCCTGGCACGGGCGTTGCCTATATAAATGACTGGCAACATTGACCACACAGGGGCAACACAGGCCATGCACATTGCACAAGAGTTAGTTTGCAAAAATGCCCAGTTGCAAACTATAGCAGCAACCTGTGTTCCAAAAACCCAAACCCCTCCCCCCAAAAACTCAGATTCTTGAGAACTTCCTTTTCCTTTTCTACCTAGACTAAATACTCTAGATGAGGGGTTAAAAATAGCTCCCATGATGCATCATCGTCGCCCACATAACTCTACATTTCACTCTTGTACATACATGGGAATAACTATGTAGGCCTATACTAATGCAAGTCAAATGAATTTATGTATATTCTAAAATTATCATTATAGATGTACTATGCAGAATTTGCAACACAAGTACATACATACCCCTAGTTGGCATGTTTAACTATAACATATGCAAATGGTGAATCTGCAATAAATTTTTACAGTGATAGGTATTTATAGAACAACCCTATAATGAAATATTGCTTTCCAAAATAAAGTTATTCAATATTATAAATGGGAAATTTTGAAATCCTAAGCACTGCTTTAGTCACCGTTAATAAAATTATATTATTATTAATAAAAACCCAACTTTTGAAATTTTGTTAGTATACTACAGCACAACATTGTGTATAATTATACCCAATGCAATAAATAACATTTTAATTGTCAATATTATAATTTATCACTTTTTATTCTCCAATATTATTAATTATACCATTATTTTGTAATAATGCTGAATCAAACCTGTTTTCTAAAATAATTTACAAAATAAAAACGTTGGTTGATCATTGTTTTACTATTTATGAATTTATAAGAATAAATAAACTCCTAAAGTTTAAATATTTATGAATATAAGTTGAATTAAGAATCAATAAATTTAGCATTTTTATTACATGCTGGAAAAATAATTTCAGAGTTAGACCTGCAGTTATTACATAGCAAATATTCAGCTCATTTTACAGTTTAATATTTCAATCTTGGAATTTTTGACATTTTAGTGAATGACAAACATTACTGGAAATGTGCAACGTGTTATAATAAAACTGAAAAGTAGTTTTAGAAAGAGAGGTCGACAGAGCGTACCTGATAGTGGCACATTGTGCATGTAATGACTGCCATTATAGAGAGCAGCTGTGAACATGGGGGGTAAGTCACGGTTCACACAACCCCCCCCCCCTTGACATCCGCCCCCACACCCAAACTACTACACAGTAACCTCTAAAAAATCCAACAAACACTCTAATTCCAATGCACTTTTTCCAACTTCAATATGGTATACATGGTTACTGCCAAATAAATTTCTTTACGGTCTTCAAACCAATATCGACAACCCCCCCACCAGTTGCATCACTTTAAAAACATTATACTAAAGAATACGAGTAGGTTGATAATGCAAAAATGACACACATTATTTCGTATCCCTTCATTGTTCTGAAGTGAATTTAGATTTATGGGTCACTTATGTATTATATGAGAAAAAATAAAAAATTGAAAGCAGGTCTTCAATTGTATTTATGCATATATTTGCTATTTAAAAATATGAACATATAAACAGACAAAATAAGAAATGTTAATTTGACATCACATTGTCTCTATTCATGTTTTATGAGCAATACGTACTTATTGAACAGCCCCATGGCGCCAAATTCAAATGTTGTATTTTGAAAAGAGCCACCAAAAATGAACTGAAATTATTATTATAGGATTAGATCCGCTCCAGTGACTCATCACATCACTTCTCTCTAGTTACAACTTGTAATTGAAATAAGAAATCCGGCTTTATGGAAGGCAATTTCCAGTCTTTTCACGAGATTTCCTGGAATTTCATTACCAATTTCCTGGAGCCTGGTTTACATGTGTGTTGCCATGCGTGCAGCACTCAGTCACCTGCGTGCGGATCTGCGGATCGGATCAACAGTGATGCGGACCGAAATGCTATCTTAATTTATACCCCTTGATGCTAAATATAGTATTTCGTACATGCATGACCACACATTTAAAACTATAACATCATTATATTATAATTATCGAATATTGCTTAACTACTTTCAGTTGTTTGTCTTTCAACCAACCTTAACCTTTGAAACATTACAAAACATTTACGTATTTAGCAATAAAAAAATTGTTGAGTACACAATTCGTATTTTATGCAAGGTTGCATTTCGCACATGGAATTCCCCGATTCTTATCTTATTGTATTCAATAAACTTTTAATAGTAATGGGACATATCTCAAGTAGGTCTAAATTTCATAGGCCTAAATTTCACTTTCACAAATTTGAGTGCATATTATATTAGATAAATTCTAGGTGCAGTAATTACAAATTACTACGCAACTTTAATTAATAAAGACACTTTAATTAAAACACATTAAATTTAGACAGATTTGTTACAATTGCAACAATATTTCTTCACGATTTCCCAATCCAAATCTATTCCCAACTCAAATAAACATAAAATTATTACACTAATATATAAAATTATTACGTACCACAGGTGGGGATAAATTTATCGTATATAAGGTTAGTGATCCTAAACAGGATATCTAGGCTGTTTATATAGAACGGAAATATCCGTTGTGTAGAATTGGGGGAAGTGTATATATTAGTAAGTAAAGTCAAGAAAAACCGTTCAAATATCGGCAGTTAGGAATTTGAAGGCGTGGCTAAGAATTTACTTGCCACCCACAAACCACCTGCCACAGAAAAGAGCCACCGTCTTCAAGAAAAGCCCTCTATTTTCGCTCTCTGTATACTGCACTGCACAGTAGTAATGCTGGTGAAATGCTCTGTAAAGCCGTGCACAAACTATTCACACCCTCTTGCAAAAGCTTACAAACACTTTGCATTGCTTTGCACAAAACACACTGCACAATGTGCTGCAAGGTAACACTAATAAGCACCGGCTGAGCACGTGCCATTAGAATAACCCCCTGAAAAGGGGCGGGGCAAAGGAGCGAACAAGACAAAGAATATGGCAGGAGGAGGGGGGTGTTCGGATGCGAAATTAATTTAAGAGAGTGGCAATTGAGCACGCCCATTCTTCAAAAAAGGGGGAGAAAGTTCAAAGAAGGAATCCCAAACATCTAAATGCTAATCACCTCTAATCTTCCCCAAACCCAATTTACACCTCATTTATACTGGAACACATTCCACTTGTTTTTCTCTATCCCCCCCTCCAACTACTTGATTGGTGTAAAACCTGTCATACAACTTGCACGCTATTTTCTCTAAAAGCTCCCTCTAGTGACACCATATTCAACTTATAAGTTTAGATCTTGAATCCAAAATTGTATGTATACTTACAGTATTTGCAATTGAACTGCAAAAATATTCCTATATTTTCAGAGCAATGGAAAAAACAAAATCTATAAATTGCAATCCCATCAGGATCAACCAGAGGGCGCTGCATTCACTGCGCATGCGCATAACCCAACGTGCAAATTCCTTTCTAGAAGCAATTATTATTTTTTAGTAAATTGTCCCCTTCATAAAAAATATAAATGTGTATATTGGCATTCACTTTTAAAGACTGCATTACCAGTTCACTATAACCGAGGTTACCACCTATGTAAGCCCACTATAACGTAGTATACTCCTCTTATTGAAAAGTTCAGTTCATTATAAGCGATGCTGCATGTAATTCATTATCCAGTGACATTTTCATGTAGTTCACTGTATCCGAAAACTTCTTTCTTACAATTGCTCAACTTTTTCATACGACTATGATGCAAAAGCAATTATACTGCATATATACTTTTGATGTCAAGTTCAAACTTGCAACCAACCAGTGACAGCTATTAACATGTGAGGGGTGATTACAAAAGTTTGTCTGGCAATTGAATTTTCGCACCTTCTTTTACCCAAGGATTCTTATATACCTGTCAAAGTTATGAATTATTGTGGGGTTTTCATTTTTTTTCTCTCAGAGTGGGTCACACGGAATGACAAAGTGGGTAGAATTAAGAAGTAAAGGAGAAGAAGAGAAGGAGAAGAAGGGAAGAAGTGAAGATAAGAGCTGTGTCGGTCGATAATGAAGGAGGTTGCGATTGGTAAACATCCGGTGAAGGAGAGAAAAACGAAGGGAAGAAGGGACTTTTACACCAGTATTCAAAGTTAAAGTTGAACTTGAATCTATCCACGCCTTTTACACTACAAAAGACACCGAGCACCGAAAGTGAACAAGACCGGACATGAAACTTTTCCAACATGGCTTCCAATGACCTCCATACATAAATAAATAAACAGATGCTGCAGTTAGGCCTAAATATCAACTAAACAAATTATCTACATGTATTTCAATATCTTCCTACCATTTTCCACACTAACTTAGCAACTGCTTCATCATTTTTAAATTACTTATCTCATTAATTTCTTTGACATTGTCTTGTTGTATTCTTCTTATTACTATGTATATTGTTTTGCCACTGTATTGTTGTTGATTTTTAACTTTAATTAACCCGAGTCACACTTTTATTAATTTTATTAATAGATTTTCACACTTTTCCTTTTGAAGTTTCATTGGTTTTTTTTCCTCAAAGATAATCTTTTTATCTACGAATTAACAAAAATGATAGATAACTTTTCAAACTTGTTACGAATTTTTCATGAACTTTTTTTAGTTTGTCAAAATTCCCAGAATGTTTTCAATCATTTTTTTATTAGTTATGCAATTTCATACAATTGACAAATCATTTTATCTCATATATTCATGATCAATTGTTATTTGCAGACATTCATTGAATTGCAAGAAATTTTATAGAATTTGTGCCAAAAAGATTAGAACTAGAACTCTCAAAAATGAATTTTCTATTCAATAACTATCGCAGCTTACAACTCGACACATATGTATATCTATACTAAATATAACCGTTAACAAGATAAAATCTGTTGTGTGAAAGAAATGTACGGAGGTATTAGAAAAAAAGAGGAAAAGAAAGTTTTTGAAGAGCGCCGCCGACGACAGAAATGCGAAGTAAGTGACTTGACTTGAACCACACAGCAGAAAATAGCACACCGTCTGCTCTATAATAATAATATCTGCAGCCAGACGGTTGCAAATCGTTGCCCGACATTGCATTCAGTGTCACTGACAGTTTGCCAGAGCCTGGGTTCAGTTGTCTCAGAGCAATAATGCGAAACATGGCTTTACCATTTTGCCCCATCCAAAAAATGAATGAATGAAAATGAATGGGCGAAAAACCAAACAGTCAAGACTCGAGTGGGCTACTTTCTCCTCTCGCCCTGCCTAATCCAATCATCCCATCCTGGCCATTTATTTTTAGCACAACCTCCATGTCACATACAACTGTTCCCAACCGATTTCGTACTTTCCCGAGCGAAATTAAACTTACAAGTAGCGGTCAAAGTCGCCACTTTTCGCAAATTCCCAACCCGAACACTCCTCGTAAAAGAGCGCCGAGAAATCGCAGTAATCAACTTATCTAACACCAATTATGACAAGATTTTTTGGCAAGACATGGACGCGGCTTCGGTCACGTGCCAACAGAAGAAAAACCCGGTTGCAATCGCGCATGAAATTCCCTTGTCCAGCCGCCCACATGTCCGATCGCGTCTAAAAACCGGCACGAAAATTTCGGTCGAGAGAAATTTTAAACCATCAAACTTACGTTTTTGCAGGACCGGCCCGATGACTAGGTGTCGGTTGGTACGCTGAAAAGCCTCCCAGTTATCCTCGGACGCGTTCTGTATCGGACAGTTGCGAGGAAAGGCGAAAACATGTACGAAAACGCAGGCATGTTCCACTCCGCTCACAAGCGGACGCCATCTTCCTCCTATCGTTCGTTCGATTATGAACAGTTCTCGGCGACGGCGTCCGGCGGCGCGAGCGTCGAACCGCCCGTGTGGATTACCAGCCAATCGTAGACGACGGCGACGGCGGGCTACCAATCAACGAGTAGCGTCGTGCTCCTCCCATGAGAACCTAGCGGGAAACCTGGAAATGAAATTGATAATGGGTATTTAACATTTACGTTCGCAAAAGCTTCCGGGACTTTAATGTTTTTTTTTTATATTTAGGATTCTATAAACGGGGAAACTGAAAATAGAAATAGCATGCCATCGATTACCTTGCGATAATCGAAACACATTCCAGCATTTCGATACAATGATGAATAACCCCTGTGAGGCAACAAGGGTGGGGTTTCATATCTGGAGCGTAGGATCGCGGGGTGATGCGCGAATGACGTCACACTCGTAGCGTCTCGCTTTCAAATTCTCCACATCTTTGAGATAATCGTCGTTTCTGTCTGCACCTACTGTAATATTAATATGTAGAAATAAAGGATGAGTCACTGCAAACGTGGAATCTCCCACCATCTTCCCACGCGACGGTTACCTACGTTACAGATCACCCCGTTTGGTACGTGCCAGTGACGTCAGAGGCAACAGCTGGCTAACAAACTACGCGCGCAAGTTGGAAAGAGAAAGCTAGCTTGCAGACTGTCCGAAGCAATTGTTAATAATTATGTATTAATAAAGGCACAAAGTGAATTGAGCGATTCGCAGCTGCTACTTTTTCGCTAAATTGCAATTATATTGTTACGTATAGCACTTTTTGTTTGCCAACATATGAAAGTACTATGATAAAGAAAAGCATATCATGTATAATAAGATAAACATGTTTCTCTTATTATACAGAGATGGCATTCCAGGAAATTACTGCAACTGTATAAAACCAGTCTTTCCTACATAAAGATCAAATTTCACTCATTAATTTTGCATTTTTACTTTGGGAATTAATTTAATAAAACTGCAATTTCTAAAATTATTACTCATAAATATTACATTAAAACATACTGCCATACAAAAGAAACACAAATGAAAACATTACACAAATTTAAATTTAAATGATCTATAGTTGCACTTCAAAACATCCAATTTCTGACTTATTTCACTTAGGGGTCGTCCATAAACAATGTTCGTAAAAACTTTGTCTAACTCCTAAAAATCAAATTACCCCTACATTAGACGATTGTTTTAAAAACTAATTTACTTATCAAACATTATGCATTAGTTTAGACTGTAGATTAGAAAAGACTTTTGATTAATCTAAAAGATTAACAGCATTATGGTGTAAAACATTAAACTACAAGTTTAGTCAATTGCTTGATTAAATAGTAAGAATTTTAGAGAACTTTTACTAGACTGTCTAGACACCACAAGTGAAAGCTTAATTTGGAAAGAACAAGCTAGGGTTCACCTATTCTCTGCACTCAACACTCTTTTTACTTTCTTAACTTTTTACTTCTGTACTTGTAACGCAAATACACATCTAAGTTAACTAACTTTTCTGCACGAGGGGAAAATTGCAGATGTAAAGACATCATGTTATGCATCTGAACACTTAAACAAAATACAATTCTGTTATAACAGTCTCACATGAAAACAAAGAACAGAAACATGCAACAATCTTATTAGATCTGTTAATTTGACATGCAGTTACAAAGTGACACAACAGAAACCAAAAAACCCATTTGAAAGTTGGGTTTTCATGAACTATAAGCCCATACACAAGTGCACTTTTGCAGACTAAAGTGCATGCATCCTGTTTAGTCTGCAAAATGCTGTTTGCCGAATTGAAATGACAGGCAATTTGTTCAAATTGATTGTTCAGACTTGTTTTAATAACCGACTAGCGCGTAGTAATCATTAAAATGCACCAAATTCAACAGCATTGCACAACGACTACAATAACACTTAATTACATATTATTATCCTCGTATTATAAAATTGCTAGCCGACATTGTGCTATATCGTTTTGTTTCCCTGCGAAATATAAAATGTCGACTGTTAAATCCGCACGTATTGCAACTGCTAAACCGAACAAACATCACGAAACCCTTATTACACTCTACCGCGGTGAAAATAAACCGGAGTGAATTCGAACTACACCTACGAAATTATTTAACCACATGTAGTGAAATAGTGATAATGTTCAGATGGGATGGGATACATAAAAATACATTCTGTGAATGGGTGGGACATTGTCGCAAAAGTACATATCAACAACTTTTCAAAGATGCGTGCGGCACCGATAATTTTCACGTATCTATCAAATAGTACATGGGCAATAAAAAGCTGAAACTTATTTGCGTCTGCAAGACTATTTCTATCAAATCCAAAGATGGTATTGCACATTCCTCAACAAGCAATTAAAAAAACTAGTATTTTTTTTCTTCTTCTTCCAAAATTCTGTCTGCCATTTTTAACTCCCAAAATGAATACTGTTTAGTAGCAATTTCCATTCCAAATAAAAATATATGCTAATAGCAGAACAATACTGGACAAACTGAACATAACAGAAGACAAACGCATGACTAGGCAAATAACTAACGGAAAGCGGTTCGCGGCAAATTTTACGGATTTGACGCTGCGCCGCTTAAACGAGAAAAATTGATGCAATAAAATATGGGTTACATAAAGCACAGCTTAAAGTGTGAAATCAATGTACTATATAGTTAAAAAAGTTATTTGTAATTTACTCTTAACAAAAACAAATAAAAAAATAACACTTCGCTGATAGCCTATTTCATCAATGCTGGTTCAATTATTAAAATTGGATCAAAGCAATGATCCAATATTTTGATTACCTCCTTAAATGACATTTGGAACACCACTTTCAAATTTACTATTAACACATGCTTAAGAAATGTGAATGAAATTCATTGCTGTGCAATCCGAACGTTGCGATCAAATACCGCGAATATTCAACTTCACAAGAACTGTTTATAACAATAAACTAAACAAGTCTTTTCTTCGTTTTCTCAAATGGTATTAAAAAGTAAAGATGATAACATTTCAAATTATGAAGTTAATATTTGTGCATCTTTATATTTGACACATTCGCAACTGCGCGTCTAAAATTACGGCTACGGTACAAAATAAAACATTGATTTCACAAATATAGGAGTCGTCCTTTTTATCAATTTTGCTTAAATACTTTGGAAAATACTTGCACTTGTTATTTTACAGAATAAAACATGCATAAATGTTAGTCCTGTTAGCAACTAACCTAATGTTTTAAAATCCGGGTATTACGCAAATTCGCAAACTTCTATAAAGCAATTTTTAAAAACCTTAAAACTTTAAAATGAATATAGCGAGTCAAATAATAAACAGTTAATTCATAAAATACAGGGTCAATTTAACTGGTCATTGTGACTTATAACCCAACGCAGTTTGATTTTCAACCCGCGCAAGTGAAACCGACGCGCCGGCGCAACGTTTTTACCTTTTGGTTTTAAAAAACAGGGAGGAAATAGTAAATAAAAATGAAAATTGGGGGTTAAAAAAGGGTGTCAAATGCCGTGTTGCCAACTATGTGGTCATCTTGTCGTCGAGGAAGTGCAAAGACGTGTTTCTGCTGTCAGTGAAGTGTATCAAAGGTGGAGGAAAGAGGATGAAGAAGAAAAGGAGTAAATAGTGCCACACCAGCAGATGTGTAATGACATCTTGTTTCTTGGTCCAATAGCTTCTGTTCTGCGTTCTGCACATTCTTCATCTTTTTGCCGTCGTTACAGCATTTACTTTGATCTTCGGCGACCGGCAGCAGATTCTTCGACAAACTGCAAAGTCAGATATGCATCGCGGTTCACCATACCGCCAAGCCGTAATTACGCTGGCCATTTTTCCAAGCCAGCAACAGTGTCAACATTTCAAGGAGAAGAACAAGAAGAGGTTGCACACACACACACACACGTAAAAAGGTAAATCAAAAAATTGAGGGCAAAAGACAGAAGATTGGGGATGTAACCAAAAAAATTAAAAAGAAACAAAGAATGCAGACCACCATCGCACACGGCCAGGTGTGTGTAATACTCACGTTCAATTCATCATGGCTTCTCTGTTCCTTTTCGCCTTCCCAACCAAAACACAGCATCTTATGAGTCTAATTTGGCCAGTTCACTCGTGTAGATTCCGATACTTTCCATGTCGTAGAGCACAAAGTAAATCTGTTTCAGTGAGCTGGACATTACGTTGACGAAGTAGTTAGATATCGCCTTCAAGATGATCTGAGCCGCTTTTTGCTTTGGAAAGCCTGCGCTGTTATAAATAAATAGAGAAAAGCAAAAGTCATTGAAATCATTGCACCCGACTGTAGGTACTACAGCGCATGCATGACGAGCACAAATTTACAAGCGAAGCAAATTTTAAAACACTGTACGAGCAAAACGCAAATATTTTTCCTGGTTGCTCGTAATGAAAAACAACAACAGCAACAAAAACAGAAACAAACAAGGGTAATCAGGAATTTGATGCGCAAACCGAAGGTGCGTGTTGCAATTTCCTAAACTGATTCAAACACAACATGCGTGAACGTGGTATTATTAGTATGTTTATACGTAGCATTAAAAACAACAACTACAATGACAGCATTATCCCCAGCAATATAAAAAGCATCCAGAGTTCTACGGAAACAACCTGCAATTTGACAATGTTAACAATGCAAGTGCAAAATGAAGTGACAATTAAGTGATGGAAAAGCACGGAAAACAAAGATAGTGCAGAAGCCTGTAAATGTTGGAATCAATGTTTGAATTTACCAGCCACTGCCAACAGAAGGAATAGCTAGCGACTTTAGATTCTTTTGGTCGGCCAGCGCAAGGCAGTTTTTGATGGTCCTCTCCAACAAACCAGAGGAATCGCTGTCCGCTGAAGTTGGACCATTGCAGTGGATCACGTACCTGGCGGGAAAGTTGTGACCCGGGCAAATGGCCGCTGAAAATTACCAAAATTAAGTAACCAAAAAATCAATGCAAAACTCTTAACGGGCAAATGCCAACATCAATTTAGTTTTCCAGGTCAATTTCTGTCATTTACGTAACGAACAAAGTGTAATATCACATTCTCCCCATCTCATTTTGATTCTACCAAAGTGTAAATGAAATCATGTTTCTTAAAATATCACACAGCTGATTGCCGCACCATCATTTAATTCCCAAAATCGCTTTTTAGCAAAACATTGCTCATATAAGTACACTGCCCAGGAAAAAAAATTATGCATAATTGTGCATAAAATTTTGTGCGACTTTGTGCTTAGGTTGCACAAAATTTTATGC